>PVJX010001712.1:8392-151680 GCA_004027295.1 Dolichotis patagonum
ATAAAGGGCTTCAGATTAAGTTGATAGGAAAATTAGGGATGATTACCATAATATGTCCTCTTATTTTGGGGATAGCTGACCATGTCCTCAAGTCTAGTGTAAGTAGACAAACTGGAACAGCACGTAATCCATCCAAGCAGAGTGGTGAGAATAATGTAAATTTTAAATCTTGTTACCCAATTAACAATATCCTCTGCCTTCCTTTTTTAGACAATTCCTCCCCTTTCACTCCCATAGGGTGCACTGCTTGTTTTGGGTCCCACTGCCTCCCTATATGGAGCATCTCAATGGACCCTATCTCCTGATCTACTCTGCCTGTGTTTCTCTCTGTTAATATTTCAAGGCCATCTATACTAGAGATTATAGCCAATCTGCTCTGCCTTATTTCTGCTATTCTGTTTTTCTGCCATTGGTTGTCTATGTTTCTCTTTCACTCCACTATCTGCCCTGTTCACTGAGGCCTCTCTGCCACTGTTCCTGAAACGCTTGTATTCTTGTTCTCTCTCTCTGTAAAATGTCCTTCAGTGTTTTTTGTAGGGTTGGACTGGTGGTCACAAATTCTCCTAGTTCCTCTTTGTCATGGAAGCATCTTGTTTCTCCATTAATTTCTAGAGAGAGTTTTGCAGGATACATCAATCTGGGCTGGAGATTGTTCTCCTTCAGGGCTTGAGTTACTTCACTCCAAGCTCCTCTTGACCTGATGGTCTGTGTCAAGAAGTCTGCCATGATTTTGATGGGTTTTCCTTTATAGGTGATCTGTTTCTTTTCTCTGATGGCTTTTAATATTTTGTTCTTATATTGAATTTCTGGGATCTTGATTATGTGTCTCGGTGTAGTTCTGTTTTGGTTGTAGGTGGCTGGAGTTCTGTATGCTTCATACATTTGTATATCATTTCTTTTTTCTATGCTTGGGAAATTTTCCTTAATAATTTCTGTGAATAGCCTTTGTAATTCCTCTGTTTTGATTCCTGCTTCTTCATTCACATGCTTTATTCTTAAGTTAAAAATCCTCGTCATCCTCTAGCCTTCCAATTGTTACTGCCTGCTCCCTTGTTATTTTTAAGAGATCTTCCCTTTCATGATCACACACTGCAAGCCTGTGTTCAATTTTTGATAGTCTATATTTGGTTTCTTTCAAGCAGTTTTTGCCAGTTTTCTATGGAGTCTTTAGTTTCCTGATAATCTCTTTAAATCTGCTTCATGAATTCTAGGTTTTTTCTGTATTCTTCATTAAATTTTTCTCTCCTTTTGTGTTCCTCCATTCTTCTGTGTCTTCTTGAGAGGTGCCCAGCCTTCCTTTTATTAATCTACTTATCTCTTGTTTAATTTGAATATTTCAGTTTTGATCCTGCTTACGAGGTCCTGAAGATATCTCTTTATGTCCGCTAACGTTGTGTTTGATGTTGCATTTTTGCTGCCCTCAATCTCTTTTTCATTTATCTCTCCTGGATCAATGTTCTCAGGGTTGTGGGCTGGGGGTTTTTTCTTATTTCTCCCTTTCGTCATGTTTTTGGTTCCTTCCATGCAAGTGTACAGTGTGATTCCCAGACCCTTTTCTTGTTGGTTAAGGCTCCTCTAGAGGGTGCAGGCTAGGAGTTTTTGTCCTCTTCAATAGGCTATCAGAGATTACAGTTCATGCATGGGCAGTGTGCACTGGCTCCTCCCCTCTGGGCCAGTCAACCTTTGCAGGCCTTCACTGCGTCAGTGTGTGCCAATCTCAGGGAATTAATTTCTAGCGACTCACTGGGTCCCGGCGAGGGGCTTGGCCTAGTCCAAGCAGATTCCACCAATCCACTCAGGTAGGTGAGCAACCAACTGAAGCCACTTCCTTATGGAGTTAGGGCTCTCCTGTCCAGATCCAACATGTCTCCAGTCGGTTTCCCCTTTCCCGTGGGAGGGTCTTATTCCCATTACTCACCGCATGTTGGTGCTGGTCCCCAAGAACTGCTGGGCTCCCTGACCTCCGACTTCAGTGCGGCTGCGGTGCAAATTCACGGTGCCTCTGGGTGGGTCGCTTGCAGGGCTGGTCCAGGCGAGCCGCACACAGGGCTGTTCAGCTCCACGCTCCGGCGGCTCAAGCCAGTTGCTTTGGCGTGGATTGTTTGGTCAGGTCTCTGGCAGGGATTCAGGTGGCTCGAGGAGGGTGCTGTGCTTGCTGATCTTGGCTTCTCTTATGGTAGCCCCAGGACCTCATATTCGAGCGGTTTTTTGCACTTTAGTTTCTTCCTGGGTTGTGAGAGTCCATCTCTCTCTGTTTGGGTCTCTCCAGGTGTTTTATTCTGGCATTTGAGCTGTCTCTCTCAGAGGGGGTCCCTCTCTTGCTGCCTACCGGTCTGCCATCTTTGTACTTCTCTGGATACAGTATTTCAATTTTCAATATTACTGTCCCTATCATCAGTGCATAATTTGGCCCAGTAGATTACTTATTCTGTATATTACTTGCTAAACTTCCAATTTTCATCCCCTATAGATTTTCTCCTATAGCTCTATCTGCTCCTTTTGGAGACTTTGAAGCTGAATACATGTGCAGGGCTATGGCATGGCCCAGGCATGGATGAACTAAGAATGAGGAGACACCTCAGCGGGCAAAATAGGCCACAGCTGAGGGCACCTGGAAACATTCTCCTAGGATAGTTTGCCTTAATTAACATCATTTGTTGCTGGGGGGGGTCCACTCCCAAGATCTTGCTCAGATTTCCTACTTTTTCCACTCTAACCCCTTTCTTGTTTGAATAAATATGGGCTGTGCAGAGATATTGTTTGTCTCAGCCTCCAGAGTTAAGAGCTCTGCAGAGGATTCTCGTCCTCCTGGAGCCCTAAAGATCATACCACTTGTCCATTTGTTTGGGCCTTTGCTGTGCACTCATTTGGGAGGTTGGGGATCTAGGCACAGACCCCAATATGTTCCTACTCTTTCTTTTTTTGTTGTTCTTTCTTATTTCAAATTCTCATTAAAATGTGTCAAGATTTGGATTTCATCTATTCTTTATCCACATTCACTATGTTGGAGGTCTTAATTAATTTTAAATATCATTTAAACTCCCATGATTCTTATATTTTAGCCTAGACTGCTTTCATGGTATCTGCAGTTCCTATTTGATCTCCACTTTGAAGTCTAATACAATTCAAATTTAATAAATTCTCAGCTAAAATTCTGATTTTCTCCTTCCAAACTTGCTCCTCTATCCCTTAAGTTGCTCAGTGAATCAGTTAGTTATTACATCATAACAAATACCTGAATCCTTAAAGACCTGAAACAATAGACCTGTCTGATGTAGATTGGGATTTGGCTGATCTAGACGGGCTTCAGAGGCTGACACAACTGTGCTACTGTTGCTGATCACCTGAGAAGCTCCACTTGGTTCTCATTCTTCAGGGGAGCAGGTAGGTTGGCCAGGGCACGGCCTTTGTATGCTACTGGAAGGAGTGTAAGAGAGCTAGAAACAAAGACAATGCTCAGAATGGACATGTAGCTTCAAGTAGATCATTAGCTAGGCTTAAGTCTGTGGCTGAGCCTATCGTCAAGAGATGGGAAAACGTGCTTGCAACAAGAGAAGGGCAAAGGCATTGACAAACATGAAGAATTAGGACCAATTGTTTAGTTGATCACACTCAGCCAGTCTTAGCCTGGCTCCTCTTTCCCATACCCCAGCCTCCAAATCCAATGAGTAAATCCTGTGACTTTACCTTCAGAATAAGTCCCTCAGGGGCCTCACGTGCTCATGGGTAAAGCTTTCGGAAGACATATCTGAATCATTTGGAAGATACCTGAATCTTGGGGACTTGCTATGAGGAGGTGGGGTCTGATTGGAAGAGTGGGTCAGAGGAGACATGACCTGGAAAGGTAGAACTGCTTCCTTGGTTCTTCCCTGCTTGTTCTCAGTTTCCGGCCACCATGATGAGCAGCTTTGCTTCAGCCAGACCTTTCCATCATGCCCTTTCTGCCTTGGAGTCAGCCGACCATGCACTTAAAATGTGAGCCAGAAGAAACGTCTCCTCCTTTAAGTTGCAGGTATTAGGTATTTTATCCAGCAGATAAGCAAGTAAGACAGTTTACAAAGTCTGATCCCTTCTCACTATTGCCACTCATACCAATCAGGTCCCAGCCATCATGTGTTATTTGGATAACCACAATCATCTTTTGTCTTAACTACCAGTTGCTGACTCTTCCTTTGGATGATATTTCTTAACAGAGCAATATGTCAGATCATGTCATTCTTTTCAAATCTTTTCAAAAACTTTCCAATGTAAGCAAAAAGCAAAAGTCTTTACAGTGGCCTAAAAGAATATATATGATCTTGATCTCTTTCCCTATGTCTATGTTATCATCTTTCTTTTCTTCTGCTTCATATTGCTCCAGGGATGTTGTATTTTTTTCAAAATTCTTGCAAGTGTTAACTACAACCCTGCCTCAGGGTATTTGAACTTGCATTTCCCTTGACCTGAAATGATCTTGCTCTAGATAGCAACATGCTTTACTCTCTCACTTCCTTAGGTCTCTGCAAAAATGATACCTTCTCAGTGAAACTTGAATTATTTTTCTCTCCTTCACCCATCCCTAAATCTTGCCACACCCACCACTTCCTATCATTCATTCCTACATTATTTCTCCATAGTATTTATCATTATCTAATGTCCATATTTTATTTATTTTCTTAATCTTTGTTTTCCTTCACTAGGAGATAGACTATTTAATTATCTTCTGAGTTTTTGCATCTTTGTTCACTGCTATCTCACTGTTATATCTTCAATGCTCACAACAATGGTTGGTACATAGTAGACTCAGTATTTTTTGAATGAATTATAGAATAAATTTTGTTTTTTCATAAGAATTAATTTCATAACAGACTGAAAGATTGTTCTTGTTTTTGTTTGTGAATAATTTCCAGTAAATATCATGAGGATGCTTAACTTTTGAAATATAATTGCTTATTTATAGTTCATTGCTACCAGTTATAGATTTAGGAATTATTTTTCTGGATATTAGTAAATTAATTATTATTATAATAGTAGAGTACACATTCATTGAAATGACTGATGTTCAACTGAGTTTTTCTTTTGTTTTCCCCCTTCTTATTTAATCCGTAGTATTTTACTCTGGACAGAACAGAATTTTTACAATGTGTTTGTTCTCTTTTTCTTTGTAAAATGACTGGCTTTGCAATTTCAGCAAAAATGGCTTTAGTTGTGCAAATAAATAAGTTTAATTCTCCTTTAGGTTTTGAGATGATTAAAATTGAGAATAGGTGGGGTGTTTCTTTCATATATTATTTCTTCAGCTTTATAATTTTATCTTCAAGCTAGTTTATTTTTCTAAGCCCTCCCTTTTTTCCTTCACTGAGGGCAAAGTAAATCGCTTTACCTTGCAGAAACATGTCAGTAGCTTCCTGCAAAATCTTTGAAGGAGCTTATCCAGTGTCATTAATTTTGGGAGATTCATGGAGCTCTGTAAAAGACATAAAAAGTCAGTGCTCGGAAGCTGGTGATTATTATTTTTTATTTTTCTTTCTCTTCATATACAAGTGGTGGATGTGCATATTGCCTTAGTTTTAATGATAGTGATACACGATGGGAGATAGTCATTTTTTCCCCAGCTCTAATGGGAGGAAGCAACCGCTCATCCAGAAAGAGGGAGGCTGGTCTGCAGTAAGAATTATGTAAGTCTGGGAGAAAAGAATTGGTTTGGGGCTCCTAGTATATATCAATAAGTTTAGATTCCTTCGTATATCTTACAAAGTTCCTTTCATTTCTCTTTATGAAAGGTAATTGAAGTAGAGGTTTAAAGGAGCTAAATATATTGCTGCAATTGTCTGTAACTATTATGTTTTCTTCATATGTCAGGCTGAAGACAGTAATCAATAAAATGTATACAATTATTTGGCGCTGGCATACCTCTTACCATGTACATTTGTAAAGGCATATGGAATATGAAAGGCCTAAAGGAATATGATGGGTTAAAATGGATTTTTATTGTTTTCATTCATATGTAAATGTTTTTAGTTCATACTTTAATCTTTAGTCTGTTTAGGGGGAAAAAATGCTCATTTTCGTGTTTCTTCATGTTCCCCATCCCAAAGGAGGATTTTTTTTTTTGCCAGCCAGGCATAATCTTCTTTTTATCCCCTTGAAATGATCAAATGATAGCTTCTCTTTACATGAAAAAAGTTAAACTTAAACGATGTCATTTTTAAGGGATGACATGTACTAAGAAAGATAATTCACATTCAGTGTTTGCTCTTTCCTAAAATAAAAGCAATAAATCAGTGGGCCTCTGAGAAAAACTGGTACTTGGTAACTCTCTGAAGAAAGCCTCTCCACCTGTCACTGGAACTTCTGATACTTTCTTTGGGGCTCATGATCCTTTGTTTTCATGTCTCCCAGAAAAGAAAAAACAGACTCCACCTTAAAGAAATGACTAGGAAGAAAAATGAATGAAGATATTGCCCTTGCCATACTTTGCAGATATTTCCAAAGCTAATTTCCCCTGGAAGAAGGGCAGTAAGCAGGCATGGGCTTTGGAAGGTCAAAGTCTTATTTTCCGTCATTTAAAATGACAGTGTTAATAAGAACGCAATTAGAATAAACAGTCTACAGCCCATGTGAGAATCATCAAAGTTATGAACAAGAGGAGGCGTTTAAGAGATAAGCATAATTGCTGAAATTAGATTGCAGAGAAAAAGGACATTAGATTGAGAATATGCTGTGGGATTTTAATCAGATCTTTGCTGTTTTAACAACTTTCCAACCTGCTCCCACCAGGCAAAATATGACGGTACCCTTGGATCTAGAGGGAAGAAGGATGTATTTAACAGACAAGGTAGCAAATGCCTAGCAGCCTCCCACCTTACCTCTATTGGTCGAGCCGCTTTGCATTAGGTGTGGTCCCTGCCGGGACCATGGCCACCTACCGAGGGGTGGGGCCTTTACTTTTTATGCAGGGCACAGAGGGCTTTCATGGCAAATAAGGTTTCTCTATTCCCGGGAAATAGAGGAAGGGACTGGTTGGACCCCAACACACCATTTTTTTTTTTTTGCAACAAAACAAAACAAAACAAAACACCTCAGAAACACTGGAATAGACAATAATGTAAAAAGAGATTTTGAATTTCAGCTTTTAGAGACCGTCAGACATTCAGCTAATCAACCACTATTCAATGAAGCTTATTTTGTTTTCACATTTGATGGTTTCACATCTGTTATCACATGGCTACTGCAAGACATTGGGGGCGTGTTCCACAACATTTATACCTTGCTTATTGGAAGGGAGGGGGCCCACCCAGCTTCAGGGAAAGGACCATGACTTTCCTAGTCACCTTGCCTGACTTTGAGGCCTGTTTCTCTTGCTAACAATCGTGAGGCCTTAGTAAGTTATCAGACCTCTCTGCCTTAGTTTCCTCACTGGTAGTAAGAGGACACTGATAGCATCTCTCTTCCAGAATAGAGGTAAAGTGCTTAGACCAGTGTCTGACACATTAAAGTTCATGAGCTGGGAGAGGAGGAGGCTGAGAATAAGAATGATTCAACTTTGCATTTAATTTGAGATGTGACCGAGCTGTGTAAAATTAAGGTGACTCATTAAAAAGTGCTAGAGCAGCAATGAATTTTATCCCATCCAACACTTAGGTGTTAGAATTTATTTCTTTTCTATATCAAATGTAATCTGATCCCAGTCTTCATCTCATTGTATTGGTTAGAAATTCAATTTCAGAAATTATTGAAACTTCTCTTGGTGGGGGTGCTGGTGAGGGTGGCATTGGGGGAAAGTAAATCTTCACTTCTTAGATTAAGTGGATGTCTGTTCAAACTCACACCACCCTTTGAAAGGAAGAGGCTCTGCAACTTTGGTTACCATATGAACTGTCCCTTGGGTCTTTGTTAAGCTAGATGCCTGCGCATCCAGTGTCTCTTCTTCCTGCATATACTATGCAGTCGCTCCTTTTAGAGGTCCTGCCATCTCCCCATTTTGTTGGCCTTCCTGCTTGTAGAGTCAGTCCACAGATCTCAGTTCTTTTCCTAGCCTTGAGAGAGATTTTCACTCTAAGCATTCCCTACATTTCCTGCCCCTTTTTCTCCTGCAGTATCTAACATAACTCCTTAAAGAACTTTAGATTTTAGGGAGGAAAAATCCAGAAAGATGAATAGCTTTCCAGCAAATTCTTATTTGACCACATAACATGAATGTTTTCAAAAAGAAAACATATGATCTGGTACCATTTTGGAGCATAGTGGGAAAATTAGAGGAAAAAGGTGATATATATTAACTTCTCACTATTTTTGTTGCAGTGTTGGTTGCAGAGTATAGAATACAGGAATTAATTTTCTCTGGAATTCCTTTGATATTTTTCTATACCTTCGAGAATCATCGTCTCAGTCACTAATTAGAATCACTGCATCCTGTTACATGATTGTCATATAATTTTTTACAATTTATGACCTATTTATGGGCCACACATGTACTTTCCTTGGCATGTAAGTTAGCTTTTCATTGCTCTGATAACTAAGAAAAATAAACTTAAGGAAGAAAAGATACACTTTTCAGGGTTTCAGAGATTTTAGTCCCTGGTTTTTGACCTGGTTGCTTTGTGTCTATCATGGAGGAAGTAAGTGCATGGTAGAGGAAAGCTTCCCACCTCGTGGTGGCCAGGAAGCAGAGAAAGATTGAGGATAGATTTAGGGACATTATATAACCTTCAAGGACATGCCCTAGTGGCAGACTTCCTCCAGCTAGGCTCTACCTCTGAACATTTCCTTCATTCTCCAACATACCATTAAGATATGGGTACATCAGTGGATTCACCTTGCGTGGAATCAGAGCCCTCATGAGCCAATTCCTGCCCCCACAATGCACCTCTAAATATTGCTGCATTGAGGACCAAGCCTTCAACACACAAGCCTTTGGGGGACATTCCAGGTACAAATTGTGACAGTTGGCAAATGCAGCATGATTCTGCAAGATCTCAAGTGGTAGAGGTATAAAGCATGCCAGCACAGATTTGGAGATAAACAACTAATCAGTTACATTTGATCTGAATTTTAAAATAAACTTTTTGTTTCATAGAATTGAAATAAGCCAATTACTTCTGTAAAAATACAGTGGAATAGACTTTAAAACAGTACTGTGAATCAGGCTTCAGATGTGTGTAACCTTGGAATCTTTGCCTGACTTTGAAGGGATTACTTATAATTTGCCACTTACTACTGCAGGTACAGTGATCGTGTTCTCTTTTGTTTTATTCTCTATTTCTTATCCCCCTCCTATTGGATTCTCTTCCTCATTATTCTATCTATTTTACTTGTCTTGTTTTCTTAATTTTCTATCATAGAGCAGTTATTTTCCCAGCTCATCAGAGACAGTTAGGATTTAAGAGATTGTTAATTTCTATGTGGAGGTGTTTTCTTTCCTTGCATCCTAAGATTGGCTTTACTTTCTTATCATGAGAGTATACAATGCATTTATCATATGGTGCACATTTGTCACCCCCTCCCCACTGGGCAAATTATGTAACTATAATTTGTGGGAGCAACACAGCGTTACTAAATATCACTCTTAAAGTCACCAGAGATACAAGATCAGTTTTTCAACAGCAGTACTTATGTTTCTAAACAGATACTTCCTTAGATAGTTTTCAGACCAAGCAGTAATACTGAAGCCACAACTCTATCAGTCAAGTTCCAGAGATTTTTGATTCCTTTAAGAAGCTATGTAAGAAAGGTGGATATTCTGTTTTCATTTTTGAAGCAGTATTTTTCTAGAAGTGATTGAAGTCAGCTACCAGTGTTTGAAGTCTGTGCGTGTACCATTATATGCATGTACGTATCTATATATGGCTATATAGATGCATATATATATATATATATATACACACACACACACACACACATACAGATGTATACATATACATGTGTGCCTCTATACATTTAAGTATGAAAACAGATCAGAATCTAAAATCAGAAGGATAAAGCTCTCCAAATAGTTCAATTCTGCAAACTACAGTGATGATAGAGATTTTGTCCTTTGGAACAATGCTGAGCCCACTATGATGCACAAGTCAAACATTAATGTGCCTATTAATAAAGTTTTGTTGGAACACAGCCGTGTTAAGTTGCTTTTCTGTTGTCTATGGTACATTTTTGGTATAATGAGAGAGTGGAATAGCTGTGACTGAGATGGTGTGGCTTGAAAAACCAGAAATACTTACTATTTTGCCCTTTGCAAAAACATCTACTGACAGCTGCCAGTGGTGTGGAGAGCAAGGAATGAGGGCTGTTTTTGTTTACCTTTGTTATATGCTGTGGTGGACGAGGGGGCAGCCTTTGTGTTTCCATTGTATCCTGTATTTTCCTCTTTTATAGCACTTGCCGCTGTGCAATTGCAGTTATTTTTTAAAATAGCTGACTCCCCTGCTGTTTGACTGTGTTTATCTAACAAATACGTACTGAGGACTTTCTTAATGCCGGGCATTGTACTAGGCTTGGGAGATACAGCGATAAATGGTAACAACAAACGTTGTTTCTCTTTCTGTGGGATTTACAGTCTAGATCAAGTGTTGCAAATTCACATCCAGGGTCCAGGCTGATAATGTGAATGAGTGAAGCTGCCCAGATGCAAGCCACTTTCTTTGACTACCAAGTGTGTAGAAATAGTTGTCATTTCTGCAGTTTGTGTTCCTTTCTGGTTTTCTTAAAATATGAGACTTTCTTGGATTATCCTTCACTTTTCAAATTCTGATAAAAACAGGTTAGATCATTTTTTCTGTGAGAGATCGGTTTTTCATTCATTTTTTCTATGAGAGAAACAATAGATCATTTTTTCTATGAGAGAAACAATAGTGTATGATCACAATGGGAATCAATACTTGGCCTGTAAGGGAGACACTAAGGAGTGATTAGGACTGTAGCACCCTGGCGACAGACCTGACACCCCAACTACTCAACTCCAGCACACGGGAATGTTACACAGTTCTCCTTGCCCTTCCCTTCCAGCTCTTCTAAAGGGAAAGACAGAAGTGGGAAAACTGACCCAGATTGTAAGTAACATTTAATTTTAAAATGTTGGTTATATTTAAAAAATATTGCACAGGCCAAACTCAATATTGTATGGTACATAGCCACATTTTTTTACAGTCTATCAACTTGTTTCTCTCTTTATGAGAACTATTGTATGATCTTTGGGAATAACAATTTGGTTTAAAAATAATATTTTCAACATATGTTATTATTAATATACCTATTTTACAAATAAAAATGATGTCCAGATAGACTACAACTTGCCTGAGGCCTTAAAAATTTTTCCCCTTTCTCCAAGAAACGCATAAGGTGTTGAGATAATTTAAAGGGGCAATATATGTGGATATTTTTGGTAAATGGTTAAGTATTTTACAGATATTTGTTTATAAATTAACAAAAGAGCTTGTACATCACCCATAAGAATGAAGGAAGGGGACATTCATATGTTTTCTTGCTGGATATAAACTGTGATGTTGACTCTAAATGATAGCAGAGGCTGCCTAGGTGGAGGCCAAACATGCCTTCCTAAACTATTTGTGGGAACCCCTTTGGAGCACTGAGGTTGGAGCAATGCTCTGAAGTCAGTTTAGAGAAGTGATTCTAATTGTGTGAGAGAAACATGGTTGGGTGGATTCAGCACATGCTGGAAGAGTTCCAAAATTGCCAAATTCTAAAAGGCCTGCTGAAAAGGCTAGCAAGTTTGAAAATTCTTCCATAAGAAACAGACATCATAGGAGGTTTTCTGTTGCCAGGAGATATGTTTGCATTTGAACTTAAGCAGGTGAAGTAAACATCTTTCTCAGCAGCAGGTATGTTGGAGAGATTTGTGGAACTGCCCGTAAGCTGGGAAGCAGATTTGACCATCGAGAAAGATACCTCAGATACAAAGTACTTTGTATGGAAGGGTAGCACTAGGAGGACTTTCCACACCCTTTTTCTTGTCTTTGATAAGGGTGGATTTTAATGTTGCTTATACAAGGCAGAATAACAAGATATTTGGATCTGTGTCGCAGATTGATTTCAGAGAATAAAAAACTCTTTACTAAATTTGATCTTTCTATCAAAAATAGTTTAGAGATAAGTCAAAGCCTTGGATGAGGTGACAACCTAAGTTTTTGTTTAGAAGATTTTAACTATGTGAAAAATATCATTTTTACAGCCCCACTTGGCATTCGGATGTTTATGAAACCGTACGCACTAAGTTGCATGCTGGATCTGTCATCATGGCACCTTCTGCCAGGCTGTTGGTGGGAGGCTCAATTAAGCTCCTTTCTCTTTCATAGCAGCAACAATTTTCATCTACTAGTTCAGAACATTATCCACTTTAGCATCTCATACCACCTTGTTTTCTTATCATTTCGGGGTTATGTGGGCATGTAGTTTTAGGTTTACATATTTTTTTATTTTTCCTTTTCCCTGTAGGATTCTTTATCTAATGATGATGATATGTTGCCAGTGTGTATTGAAAGCTGGTTTTCCAGACCTGCTGGAGACAGACTACTTGGATAAAAAAGCAGTTTAGAGCCTTTCTTCATTATTTGTTTTTCCCATGCTTAGGTCAGTATTCTGCTCCTACAGATGTTTAAAGTTTGTAGGTGTCTGATAGCTCTTTGAAAATCTCTAATTTCTACTTTGTAGTTTGTAGCCGTCTCAAGAGATAACTAGGGGAAAAGCTCCTGAGTAAAAGGAGCTTATGCAGATAGATTCAGATTAGCATTATTCATCAACCTCAGCAGTTGTGCTGGTTAATAATTAGCAACACACCATACTTTGTAAGATTCCTTATTAGGTAGTGTAAATGTCCCTTTAAAGACATTCTTTCTACTTCACTGAAAAGGAAATGAATTAGCCCCAGACACCTGCCATCTATAATTTCTATTTAGTGGAACTGCCTTTCTATGTCACATGCTAGATTTTATTGCTGGAAAGTTTTCATCATCAAATAACATCTTATTTCTCTAGTGGGAAAAAGAATTGAAGATGGGTGATAATGAAATTCACATGTTAGTTTCTGGACACAAGTTGTTTTAATTTTATTTTTAAAGTCCCAAGTAAATACGTATTTGGATCAGGAAACATATATAATGTGACACATTACTTTAAAATGGGCTCAATGTTTGTGGTCTGAAATGTGGTAACTCATATTCTGGAGACAGACAGACCTGAGGTGCATCTTGGTTTGGTGTCCTGTTAGGCATGACGTGGGTAAATTATTCAGCTTCTGTGGGCTTCAATTTCCTCAGAGCAAAATGAGGATAATAACAGCTGCTTTATCGTGTGGTTTTGAGAATTAAATAGACAGTGCTTAGAAAGCACTTAGAGTGTATAGCACAGGGTGGGCTCTCCGTAAATGGAAGCTATAATTATTATTGAATCAGATCCTTCCAGAATTAATCTGTTCCTTGTTTTTAGCTTTGACATGCAATTTTGGCATAAATTCTTTCGGACATCACTTCGTAGGGACTACTACAAGAGCAAGTGACTTAGGTTCTAACATTTACCTCATCAGGATCAGGGACAGATCATTTCTTTATTCATCTCCTCATGTTCTCAGTCAAGGTAATTTGCAGCCATTATGTGCCAGCTTCTAGGCACTGGGGATAAAGAGGTGAAAAAACAAGAGAAGTCCTCATTTTATGCATACTTATGTTCTAATAACATATGTGGACAGACCAAAGTGGAATAAAATAAATCATGATGAAATAATTTGGAATAGTGTAATAAAGAAAATAAAAATAGATCATTGCAATTGCAGGGTGATTGGGAGGGGAATATAGATGGTACGGCTAAGCCCGAGAGGTTGTATTCCATTCACGACGACTGAAATCACAAAACAGCTGAATGTGCAAGGATTTTGGGGAGGAACATTCTGGACAGAGCCATGAAGTGCCAAGGCTCTGAGAGGGACAGTCTTGATGCCAAGGAGGGCTGAAAGAGGATTCACCACGCAGCCGGGGTGCGGTGAGCAGAGGGGAGTGTGGTAGCAGATGAGGACAGGTGAGGGAGACCCTGTTCACCACGAAGAGTAAATTAGATCTCATTTCATAGGAGAAAGCCCCCGGGGAATTTATGTCAGTAGGAAGTCATGTTCTGATTTCAACATTTAACCTTTTCTTTGGGAACCTATTTCTTACATGTGCAAAGCAGAGAATAGCAATAGTTCCATCGGACAGACTGATGGAGGATTAAATGAGATGCCACTGGTGAAGTTCTGGCATATATAACCACAAAATAAAAGTTAGGTATTGTTAATTTTGCATCTCATCACAGTTGCTATGGACTGAAAATTATGTGGCCCCTCGTCCCGCAAATTCCTGTGCTGAAGCCCCAGTATGACTGCATTTCGAGACAGGGCCTTAAAAAAGTAATTAAGGGTAGTGAGGCTATCAGGGTGGGGCTCTGGCCTATTTGAACTGGTGCTTTATCAAAAGGGGAAGAAGCACCAGTTCCCTCTTTCTATCCCAGAGGACACAGAAAGCTTGTTTCTGTTTGTTAGAGTCCTGACAACACACGATATGATCAAAAATTACAGTGAATATTTAAATATAATAAATGATTATAGTAAAAGCCACATTGATACCTCAGTATATTCCACCTTGCTTCTAACATCTCATCATTTTTGCCATGCTTTGAAGCAGTTCTGGTGTTAAAATAATCTATTAATATGCATTTGTGGTACATCATAAATAGATCCATTATTAGGAATCGCTACATTTTCATTTTACACCTTTATGTTTTTTAGGTCCTCTTCCCTGCCCTTCCGCATATATTTTTACTGTCTCTTTTGTGAGTATCTTTGGTTGTGCTCTTTGTAGTTTCCTCAGTGTCCTGAATCAGGTCAAAGTGTTCTCTTTTGTGGTTGTTTGGACTTTGAGGAAGAACCAGAAGTTCCATGGTTCATAGCCAGATCTGGTGAATAAGGTGGGACAGGGAAAACCATAATGCTTTGAGGATTCTATCTTTCCACTGGATGGTTCTTGGCAGTATCATTCTCCGTATTTTGATCACATCTCATAAAAACACTTGTGAAAGAGGACTTCCAGAACTGCTTCAGAAAGTGTCAAGAATTATGAGATAAATGCATTCAAAAAGAGGAAGAGTGCCCTGACGGTGATTAATGCCAATGTGTGTTTTGCTGGAATAAATTTTTAAAATTTAAACATTCACATATGTGTTGACTGCACCTCATAGAGTTATGGACCTCACATATCTATTGCACCTAATGCAGTTATGTTTTGTGTACTTTCTCTGGATGTATTTTATATCCATACATATATAAGTAATGAAAGGAACAAATTAGATAATAACAAACAAGCTACAACATGGATTAAGTATAGAGGAGACAAATGTAGTTAATTTCAAATGTATAAGGAGTGTGATTCTTTTCAGAAATACTGTATCCTGGTATTAATATCCATGGCCTTGTCCAAGAAAGCTCTAGGTTCACCCTGACGGTCCAGGACACACAAACGTGCTCTGTTTGGTGGGGCAGGAGAGACTAGGGCTCAGCTGTCGCACATAAGCACCGTGAAGCAGGTCAGCAGGTGGGTGGCTGAAACCTGGCAGTGGTCTGTAGACAGATGTCCTGGCTGGTGGGTTAGGGCTATCAACTGGCAGCAGACAGGCAGTGAGTGTCCAAACAGGCAGGTTGTCAGTGTAGGGACAACTTAGAGCAGGTAATTCTGACCACTTTATGGGAACAGGATTCCAGGATTGTTTTCTGCATCATGACAGGAATGCAAGAAAGCAAAGAAATTCAAATTCCAGAGACTAGGGTGCAAGGCAGGAAATCAGGCAACCACTTGGGTTCTTGAAAATGGGTTACAACATGGAGATTTGGTCACAAGAATCTCAGAGCCTGGAGCTATTTTGAGCCTACAGGTGGGAGGGAAATACTTATAGCTGCACAGCTAGGAGGCTGGGCGAGGGAACCAGCCTGGAATATAATTTATAGTGTGTAGGAAAAAAATGATAGAAACATGAAATGTTAGCACCAGAAGGAACCTTAAAACTCATCTAATTCAACTTTTCCATTTTACAGAAAAGGAGACTAATTGAATACCTCCTCTATGAAGCAGTGTTAATTACTTTTGATAAGCTAATCCATCTGGTCCTTACACTCACCCTGTAAATTAAATAGTATTTTTATTTTACAGATGGACCAGAGATATTAAGAAACTTGTTCTGTGTTAGGCAGCAGAGTCAGTACTTTTTGCTTAGATCTGTACTGCCCGAAAGCCTGTTTTCTCTCTCTTTTCATTAAACAGCAAGTTATACCAGAGTTGGGTCTAAAATTCAGCCTTAATTTGGAGGATCCTCCAATTCTTTCTTTTTCACTCTTTTTTTTCCTGACAGTACTGGCTATTGAATCCAAGGCCTTTGCACTGGGCTACATACCTAACTTATCTATCTATCTCTCCATCCATTCATCCATCCATTATCTATCTGTTTTTGAGACTAAGGATCAAACATAGGGGTGCTTTACTCCTGAGCTATAACCCCACAATTTTCATTTTGATACAGGTTATCACTAAGCTGCTCAGGAAAACTTGAACTTGTGATTCTTCTGCCTCAGCTACCCAGAGTGTTGGGATTAAAAGTATCTGTCACTATACCTGGGTCCTTATTCTATTTTCAACACAAACAGACATCACTGTAACATCTCCAGTTTCAATGTCTTTCCTACCTCATTTGGGTTAAAACCATGGCTTGACTGATAATTTACACTGGAAATCAGGTTCCTGTGTGTGAAGGTTGATGAAAATCTTATTTGCGTTTGAAGTAGCTTTGCACACAGCAGGTTCAATGAGTGGATCAAATTGTTTCTTCAGTTTTAAGTTGAATATTTTTATATACAGCTATTTTAAAGCCAAAAAAAATTAAGTAAGAAAATCAAATAGAAAACTTCTAGCCAACTGGTTTGAAGCTTTTGTTGGCTAGAGGCAAGCCGACGGAGTGGGGAGAGGCTAATAACACCCTTGCAGCCTACTATCAGGACTCATTAGCCCTGCAGTGGAGTGGGGCAGACAATGGAAGCACTCCACTGGGACAGAGGAGGAGAGATTTCCAAAGCCACCTGAAAAGCTAAGTAATTACAGAGAGTCACCTGAAATTTAGCCAGAAACACGGCATGGGCAAGTCTCTTAACACCTTTATTCATTCTGTCTGATTTGCAGTTAAGAGGGCTATCTACTTACCTTATGGAGATATAAGAATACATGTAATTTCTGGTGTAAGATTCTTCCATCTATTCACAAGGAATCCAATTGAAAGACAATGCATTGCTATTACCATCTCTTTCCGCTCCATGTCTAGATTCATTTTTAAAGATGCTACAGATGGTTCAGGTAAATTATGGATATCCATATCCTCCAGGAACTTGAAGTCTGTGGTTCACAGACCTTCCCCCAGGAACTGACTCCTTTTCAGTATGTGTGTAATATATGGAGATGTCATGACAGTGTGCTGATCACCTTCCTGTTAGTCACATGGGTCTTCTGGTTTTTCCTTTTTGTCACACCATGTTCTTTCCTCCTTTTATTTCCTGCTTGTACTCCCTTCTGCATTTTTGTCTGAAATTCTACATTTATTAAGATGCTATTCTATTTTCAAGGCCTCTTTTCTTCCTTGTTTTCTCTTCCACTTCTTCCTCTTCTCCACCTCTGGTTCCTTCTCCCATCCTTTTCTCCCCTCCTTTGTTTTCTTCTTTTTCCTCCTCCTTTGCTCCTTTAATCTTCCCTCTTCCCCTTCCTATCCTTTCTTTCTCTCATGCTCTCATTATTATCACATTTTAAAGTATACTTTTATTTTCCTTCGTTTTTTACCTCCCACTCCCCAACCCTCATTTCGTTCATGCCATCTGTCCTTATAGATCAGTGATGGTGAGCCTTTAGAGCTTTCAACGGTACAAACAGCCTGTTGTGACACGTGTGCCACCACTGTTACAGATATTGGTTATTTCTCCTGTAAAAAGACTTTTAAACTCTATGTACTTTTTCACTTGCAAAAATTATTTTAGACATGTAAATAAAACTGTATTATACATAAATCCTGCTATGCCAGTATTTTCTTTTCGAATTCTTGTTCATCAGAAGTATAGTGGTACCTCACTTCACAAACTTAATTTGTTTCATGATTTTGGAAAAGATGTCCAGGTTTGTTTACAAATGCTTTTAAATTGTTCACAAACAAAAGTGTTTGTGAGCCGAAGTACTAGTATTGGTGAGTGGTCTTCTCTTTCAGAAGATAACCTCCGCAGTTTCATTTCGAGCCTCTTAGATCTAAATACTTATTTCTGAGATCTTCCCAATCGTATGACAACATAACTTACTGTATGTGTTAGCTTCTTGTCCTTGTGCCAATATTCCTGGAAAAAAAAAAAAAACAGATCCAAGGTGGGACATTTCTCTGTGGCTCATGGCTTCAGTCCATGGTCACCTGCTTCTGCTGGCTCTGGGCCTTCGGTGCAGCAGAACATCGCAGCAGGGAGCACGTGGTGGAGAAAAGCAGTCACCTCATGGTGGAGGGGAGGCTGGGAGAGCCAAGTTGAAAAGAGCTGGGGACAAGATAAGTCACTAAGGTCACACCTCCCTGCTCACTCCTTTTACCTAGGCCTGGCCTCCTGATAGCCTGATCAGCTATTGAAAACTTCTGTGATCTGCTCATTTTCCAAAAGCCTCACTATGTGGCCCACAAGCCTTCAACACAGTGAGCTTTTGGGGAGATGCTATAGACATCAACTGTAAAAGCATAATAAGAAAGCGTAAGTTATAAAGGGCTTCAGATTAAGTTGATAGGAAATTAGGGATGATTACCATAATATGGCCTCTTATTTTTGGGATAGCTGACCATGTCCTCAAGTCTAGTGTATGTAGACAAACTGGAACAGCATGTAATCCATCCAAGCAGAGTGGTGAGAATAATGTAAATTTTAAATCTTGTTACCCCATTAACAGTATCCTCTGCCTTCATTTTTTAGACAATTCCTCCCATTTCACTCCCATGGGCTGTACTGCTTGTTTTGGGTCCCACTGCCTCCCTATAAAGAGCATCTCAATGGACCCTATTTCCTGATCTATTCTGCCTGTGTTTCTCTCTGTTACTATTTCGAGGCCCTCTATACTAGAGGTTATAGCCATTCTTCTCTGCCTTATGCAATAATTTTTTTAGGTTTTTGTTGTTGTTCTTTTCCTTTTTTCCTTGGAATACTGTATTGTTGCTACCCTTTATTCTGTTTTATTTTGTTTTTCTCTTTAAATAAAATTATTAAAAAAGACTGTAAAAGCATAGAATTTTAAATAGTAAACATTTGCTCTCAGAATTCTATTGGATATGCTTTAGTGATCTGTTTCAAAACTGCAGAATTCTGGGATTGGTTTGATTTTTGTTCCTTGGAGACAATATTTTCTTTTTTTTTCTTTACCATGAAGGTTTTTTTCTCATATTTACTTTTCCTTGATGTTGTCAGCCTTTTCTGGTCTCTTTTTAAAGAAAGTTGCAATTTTCTACAGAATATAATATAGATACATTAATTATATGCTAGTCATTTCATGTGTTCTATCTCTCTGCCTAGCTTTATGTTATACATTAATTTTTGGTATCCTGGCATGTCATGCACACAGCCAGGCACATAAGAGTGCTGCACAGATCTTAGTTTGCTCCTCTGTTTCTTTACTTCCTCCTTCCCTTCCTTTCACTGATAGACTAAGATGAAAGTGAAAATTTGTATAGTGGAGGTTTCTTTTTCTGTGTAATGCCAAGTATACAAGGGTTCTTAAGCAACTGGACATTTGGAAGAATCCGTTTGGTGCTTTATTGAATAACATGCAGATATTTCATTTCAATTCAGTTTTGGAGCAAGTATCAGAAACAAATGACTCAGCGATAAGACACACGTGGCTCTTTCATTCTGGTTTTCATTTCATTTCATAGTAGCAAAAGATACTACTTAGTATAGAAAAACACATATGACTATGTTATGAAAAGAAAACTGTATGTACATGAAATAGAGGATTATTGATAGCGAAGATAGGGAGATTTTGGCTAAAGATTGCAAAGTTTCAGTTAGGATAAATAAATTCTGCACATTTGTTATATACATGGTGTCCATATTTAATGCTGACATATTACATACTTGAAAAATGCTATCAGAGTGGGTCTTAAGTGTTCTTACCACAAAAAAATAAGTTTTAAGGAAAGAGATATATTAAGTAGCCATACTTTATCTCATAATGTATACAAATATCAAAATATCATGTTATATGCTACAGTGTTTAATTTATTTATCAATTATACCTTAATGAAGCTGAAGGGAAATAAAAGAACTATGGATACACAGACTAGATAATATTTTCCCCAAACATTGGCAAAGAATCAAAAATCTTTTGAAATATCCTATAGGGCAAGTTACATACATTTGATGTGTCAAATTCTGCATATAGGGTCCAGTCTATAGTCTTTGAAGTAAACTGTTAGTGAGAAATTTTCATATATAAGCAGTGGAAAATAGTTGAATTGTGCTAATAGTAATCATGTAATCTAATTTCCATTTCCAAATAAGATCTCCTACTTCTGTGTGGTGAGTGGCTGCTAGGATGGCAAGAATGGAAGTGGAGGAAATAATGAGAAAGTCTTTATCACTGTGCAAGTGAGAGATGATGGACCTTAGAAAGTGGAGGTAACATTGAAGTAGGAGAATCTGAATGACATTTTTGAGTAAAAGTCAGTAAGAAGGGCAGACTCAATATCACACAGGTTTGGGGTTAGAGCAATTGGGTATGTGATGGAATCATGTATCGAGATTCTCATAAGAGAAAAAGAAATGTTTCAGGAGGGATTTTAGGTAAATTTTTTCTTTAATTTCTTGCAGTGATTGTTTAGCTCACATATTACTTCTCATAGAATTGGTAGTGTTTCTATTTTGATCCATCAAGACTGTCATTTGTATGTGCAGGAGTTTCTCTCTAATAATGTATTATATTTTTTAATTACTTTTGACCCAAATTTATTTAGTAGACTATTTTTAGCTGGCTAAGAGGCTTTTTTATGGATTTCTTTATTTGCATTGTGATTGGAAAATGGAATCTGTCCAAATTCTACTTTTATACCATTTGATTAACTTATTTCTATCTAGTATAAAATTGGTTCTTTTGGAGAAAGTACTATTTTTTTTCTCTCAATTTCACTTTATGAAGACCTTCGGCTTCTCAAAGGTACTATGAGAGTTTCCTTCCCAGATTTACTTCATGAATTATCTTTTTTTTAAAAATAGATATTGATGCCCTTTTCAAAAATAAACCAAATGCTGGGAAAACTGACTATCTACATGCCAAAGATTGAACCTAGAGTCATTATGTTTCACCAGGCACTAAACTAAAATCAAAATGGATTAAGTATCTGAATACTGAAACAGAAGCACAAAATAGTCAAAACTTTCAAAGACACAGGTGGAGAAAAGGACTTTCTGAAGAGAACTCTGGGTGAATAGGAAATAATACCAAGACTCAATAAATGCGAACATATTAAGTTAATTTTTAATTTTAAAGATAGTAAAATCCAACAAAACAAGACAGAACAAAGCCAATTAAAATAATGCAGCAAAATTGGTACAGAACTTCAAAGCAGGATACCAGCAAAAACAACAATGGTTACCATAGTATATCTTGTTATCTTCGTAATTATTGTCCATTCCATCAGATATAGAAAAATCAAACCAAAACCAAAACACAATAAGACCAATCAAAACAGAATATTGCATAAAGCAAAACAATCAGAACAAAACAAAACAGTGAAAACATCTGACTTCAAAAACAAGATAAAAGGAAATCACCCATATTTGCTATATTGCACACTGCCATCCTCTGAAGAGAATGCTCAGTCTGCTGGCCCAGACCTGCAAAATCAACCAAACAATGCAAGCATTTAGTTGCTTTATGTACCTTAGTTGCTGTCAACTCAGCCTGTTTTCCAAACCAGAGGGATGCTTACCTGTGTGTGTGTGTGGGGGGGGGCACGGATGGTGTTGATTCTCAGCCTGCATGCTAGTCGGCTCACAGGATGCACTATCTGACTTTTCTCTCCCTGGAACCTGTGCAGCTCTTGCAGCTTACCAGAAAGGCTGGCTAGTTGATTTCTTGGTTGGTCCCCCAAGTTCCAGCATCAGAACACATTAAATTAAAAAGCTTCTGTGCAGCAAAGGGAACCGCCAATAGAATGAAGAGATAACCTATACAGAATAGGAAATTTTTTGCCACCTGCTCCCCAGTGAAAGGACTAATATCTAAAATATACAAAAACTAGAAGAGAAACAGATGTCCCTTAAAAGACCCAATAAAAAATGGGCACCTGACACTTGTCAGATGAAATACAAATGGCTTCAGGGAAAGGAGAAAAGAACCAGACATACAGATAAATGAGGTTTACAGAACTCCAGTTAGCCATAACCAAAATAAATCTACACCTTGACATGTAATAATCAAGATCCCAGATATTCAGCATAAGAAGAGAATATTTAAAACATCTAGTGAAAAGAAACAGATCACCTACACAGGAAAGCCTATTAGAATCATGGCAGACTTCTCAACACAAACCATCAAGTCAAGAAGAGCATGGAGTGAAGTATTTCAAGTACTGAAAGCAAACAATTTCCCACCCAGAGTACAAAACTATCTTTTAAAAGCCATGGAGAAATAAGATACTTCTATAACAAAGAACAACTGAAGAACCTCATGATCGTCAACACTACAAAGAATATTGAAATATATTCAAGAAAGAGATAAAAATGACCACAATTCCAAGAACCAACAGAAAGAAACCAACAAGCAGGAAAAGAAATTAAATAGACAGGAAAATCAAGTAACAACAGAAAGATAATGTGACAAAGATAAACCAATACATGTCAGTTATAACTATTAATATAAATGGCCTCAGTTCATCAATTAAAAGAAACAGATTTGCAGAGTGGATCAAGAAACAAAATCCAACAATATGCTGTATACAAGAAACACATTTAACTCAATAGGAAATTAATATATTGAAAGTTAAAGAATGAAAAATAATACTCCATGTAACAAGAATCCAGAAAAAGCAAGGGTAGCTATTCTGTTTGCAGCTAATGTGAACTGTAAACCAAGACTGATCAAAAGAGATAAAGAAGGCCACTAAAAACTTGTTAGGGGAAAACTTCAAGAAGAAGAGCTAACAATCATAAGTACATATGTACCAAATATAGGAGCACCCAACTATGTAAGACAAATATTAATAGATATGAAAAATCAAATAAGCAATAATACAATTATAGTGAGGAACTTTAATACCCCATTGACACAAGACAGATCAATTAGAGAAAAAATTAGCAAAGAAATACCTGAATTGAAGGGAAACTTGTAAGCAAATGGACTTAGTAGATGTGTACAGAGTATTCCACTCAACAACATAAGAATGCACATTCTTTTCAGCTTCACATGGAATATTCTCTAAAATAGACCATATACTAGCCCACAAAACATGCTTATGTAAATGCAAAGGAATTGAAATTGTTCGATGCATATTATCTGACCATAGTGCACTGAAATTGAAAATTAATGACAAAAAACCCCACATAAGTTCCATAAACACTTGGAAATAAAATAGTACTCTACTGAACAACCAGTGAGTCACAGAGGAAATTAAAGAAGAAATTAAACAATATCTACAATCAAAGAAAAATGCAAATACAATTTACTGGGACCTGTGGGATTCAATGAAAGCAGGCCTCAGAAGGAAATTTATAGTGGTGTATTGTCATATGAGGAAAACAGAATGAACACAAATAAATAACCTAATGCTATACCTCAAATATCTAGAAAAAGAAGAATAAATCAAGCTCAAAGCCCAAAGAACAGAGGAAATTATAAAGATTGTAGCAGAAATGAACACAATTGACACTAAGAAAACAGCACAAAGAATTAATGAATCAAAATGTAGGTTCTTTGAAAGAATAAATAAAATTGATAAACTCCTAGGCAACCTTATTTAAAAAAGGAAAGAAAAACTCAAATCCATGTAGTAAGGAATGAAAAGGGTAAAATCACTAAAGATCTTGGGAAATACACAAGATCATTAATACCTACTTTGAAAACCTTTACTCTCATAGGGTCAAAAACACAGAATAAATGGACAGATTCCTGGAAACATTTGAATTTCCAAAGCTGGATCAAGAGAATATAAAAGTTCTGAATAACCCAGTATCAGTTAATGAAATTGAGAATGTAATTAAAAACTTGCCACCAGCAACAAAAAAGTCCAAGTCTTGATGGATTCACAGCTGAATTCTACAAGAAATTTAGAGATAATTTAATACCAGTACTCCTCCAGTTCTTTAATGAAATTCAAGCAATTCACCTTAGTTCATTCTGGGATGCAAATTTTACCCTGATAACAAAACCAGAAAAAGACCTAACCAAAAAAGAAAATTATAAGTCAATGTCTATATTAAATATAGACACAAAAGCCCTCAATAAAATACTAGAACAGAAGGCAGCAAATCATCATTGAGAAGATTATACACCACAACCAGGTGGGATTCATTCAAAGAATTCAGGATGGTTCAACATATGCAAATCAATAAATGTAACACACTATATCAACAGAGCCAAAGACAAAAATCACATCATCATCCCAATAGACACAGAAAAAGCTTTTGATAATGTCCAACACTCATTCATGGTAAAAATCCTAGGGAAAATCAGCATAGATGGTCTTTACCTCAATTTGATAAAATACATCTATGACAAATCAACAGCCAACATCATACTAAATGGATGAGAACTGAAAGATTTAACTCTAAAATCAGGAACAAGACAAGGTTTCTCCACTATCATCACTCCTATTCAATGTAGTTCTGGAAACACTAGCCAGAGCAATTAGACAAGAGAGAGAAATAAAAGGAATAGGGATAGGAAAGGAAGAAGTTAAATTATACTTATTTGCAGATGATATGATATTCTATATAGAAGACCCCCAAACCTCCACCAACAGACTTCTAGACTTAATAAGCAAATTCAGCTTATTATACCTTAGAATACCTTAGAATACCTCACAGATCTAGAGAAAATATGCATCACAATCCCAGCCTTGAAATTGTACTACAAAGCTGTTATAATAAAATCAGCATGGTACTGGCAAAAGAAAACAGACCTGAAGATCAATGGAACAGAACAGAAGATACAAACACAACTACAACATATTCAACAACCTTATCTTTGACAAAGGGACCAAATAAGTTCCCTGGAAGAAAGACAGCCTCTTTAATAAGTGGTGTTGGAAAAACTACACGCTGAAGACTTAAACTAGACCCATGCCTATCATCATGCACAACACTAAAGT
Source organism: Dolichotis patagonum (assembly GCA_004027295.1). Taxonomy (NCBI): domain Eukaryota; kingdom Metazoa; phylum Chordata; class Mammalia; order Rodentia; family Caviidae; genus Dolichotis; species Dolichotis patagonum. Next base: position 33,764 of record PVJX010001712.1, read on the forward strand.
CAAAATGGGTCAAAGATCTAAATATTAAGACAGAAACACTAAACCTTCTGGAAGACAAAGTAGGTAGAAATCTTTACACAGGAATAGGCCAAGAGCTCATGAACAAAAACCAAACTGCATGGGAAGTACTTCAAAGAATCAACAACTTGAATCTCATCTTATTAAAAGCTTTTGCACATTGAAAGAAATCATGAAGACAGTGAAGAGAAATCCCAAGGATTGGGAAAAGATTTTTGCCAACTGTCCCTCAGACAAAAGACTTTTATCTAGAATATGTAAAGAATTGAAAAAATCAGGCCCCCCAAATTTAAAGACTCAATCCAAGTATGGATGCACAATGCTTAGAAGAAATACAAATTGCAAATAAATATATGAAAAAATGTTCAATATCATTGGTATTCAAGAAATGCAAATTAAAACTGTACTGAGCTATCATCTCACTCCAGAAATCAAGAAATTAACCAATAACATGCTGTAGGGACTGTGGGGAAAAATGAACCCTTCTTCACCATTGCTGGGAGTATAAACTGGTACACCACTGTGGAAATCAATATGGAGATTCCTAAAAAATCTAGGATTAGAGGTTCCATTTGACACAGCTATTCCACTTCTGGGTATTTTCCAAAAAGAACTGAAAACATCACACTACAGCGACATACGTGAACCCATGTTTATAGCAACACGATTTGTAATAGCTAAGTCTTGGCAACAACCCAAATGCCCATCAACTGAGGAATGGATAAAAAAGATGTGGTATTTTTATATAAAGGAATACTACTTGGCTGTAAAGAATGATAAACTAGAGACTTTTGTAGATAACTGGAGGCGACTAGAAATCATACTCATAAGTGAAATAAATCAGACTGTATGTGTAAACACCATATTGTCTTGCCAGTGTAAAAAGCTGAAAAGGTAAATAAGATCTAAAAGTTACAATAGGTACAGGAAAAGGGAAAGAAACTGCTCAAAGGGAAAATATATTGTTTGATCAATCTTGCATGCCTATATGTGGTAGCCTGAGCAATTTCTTTGAGGATAATAATATGCAAAACAATGACCATTGTTAAGTTCCTATCATCTTATTTTGAAATCTTATGTTGCCACTGTTTTTATTTTGTTGTTGTTGTCACCATTTTGCTTTGCTGATGTTTTTTCTTTGTTTGCTTCTTGATTTTTCTGTTTTTTTGTAATCTTAAAAAAAAGAAATTCAAATCAAAGCAACACTGAAATTCTATCTCTCTCCAGAAAGAATAGCCATTATAAAGAAATCAAACAATAACAAGTGCTGGAGAAGCTGCAGATGGGAACACTTCTTCACTATTAATGGGAGTGTAAACTGGTACAGCTTCTACGGAAATCAGGGTGGAGAGTCCTCAAAAACTAAAAATAGAAATTCCAGTTTACCCAGCTAGTTTTTTCTAGGTATCATGTTGAAAGACTTTAAAGATATCACATTGTAGGGATGCATGGGTCTCCATATTTATAACAGCACAATTCATGATAGTTAAATCTTGGAAGCCGCCTATATGTTCATCAACAGATAAATGGATAAAGGCAATGTAACATTTATATATAATAGAGTACTGCTCTACCATAAAGAAAGATAAACGAATCATTCATAGGAAATTGGGTATATCTTGGGACCATAACGTTAAGTATATTAAAACAGATGTTCAACCTTAAATAGCACATGGTTTCTCTTACATGAGAAGCTCAATATATAAATAAAATGCAAAATAAGAAATAGACAATAGGAATAAAAAAGAAAAAACTTATTATAAGGGAGCATGGCAAATGTACCTAAAAGTATAACTTGATTTAATATAATTATCTTGTATATTTTATTTATTTTTTGACCTGTTAGCCCGGATGTTAATCTGTGTTTATCATAGTTAACTTGATAAAGACTTATAAAATAAATAATAAGCTTCATGCTGGCAAAAAACAGAACAAAACAGCTCAGGGGTTGAGGGTAAGGCAAAGTGAAAAGAATTAAGATGTGTTATGCATGTGTACCAGTTCCCACAGTGAATAATGCACATGCCCCAAATAAAATGAATAAAACTGATACAAAGTTAACCTTCTGAGAAAGCCATCCTATGCCACTTTTCTCATATGACTTTTCAAGTGAATCCAGTGAAGATTTTCTATAGAGACATTTGCTGTCACTCAGATTTTGACCAAAGGTGATTGTGCTTTGGACCTGGTCCAGGGGCACTTTGACTGTTTCAAGCCCCTGAAGTTTGGAGCATAAGAGAGCAGTGTCTGGGATGCTGAGTTACAAGGGACTCTGCTCTGAGTCCTCCACATCCTGCTGCTCTTTGCATCTCAGAAGCTCTCTCCCAAGCCTGTGCTTCCTCTGATCCCCTCAGAGGCTCTTGTCACCTCCTTCTCCACAAACCCTCATTTCTGTGAGTTCTTTGATGCCATCTGTGAAGTACCGGTCTGACGGTCTGACGCATAGAGGTAGTTCCCTGTCGGGTTAAATATTTCACAACTGCTCGGTCATGGAGTGACAATCTTGCCACTAGCCTTATTTTCACTGACTTTTTTGCAGAAAATTTGTTAAACTCCTAATTTTTAATTGTGTTCATCTGACTTATTTTTTCAGTTTCAGTTTCTCTTTTGGTTTCTCACGAAACTGCTTGGAAGACTAGGAAGTGTTCATTCTGTAACATTATATATGTTTACTTGGCACGGGAAGATATTCAGTAGTAAATTTGTTTATTGCATACTTTTTTTCAGACTTCAGCTTACACATTATTATATTCTCTTTGTGAATAGTTCAACTCAATTTTCAGGAGACAGAAAATATTGAAAAAAGTCTAATGAAGTGTGTTTTGAGCCTAAAGCTCATATAGGAAAGCAGCCTCTGCTACACAGCAGGTTCTGAAATATCACCAAAGTAAAGTTGTGCTACGGGTGAGGCAAGGTCAAGAATCCAATTTCTCTTCCAACCGCTAGCCAATATTTTCACTGTACACTGAAAACCGAGTAGTCTATCAGTTACTAAGTAGGGCTGAATACATTATTATAGGAAAAAAATTATACGAAGTTTGAGTGCCGGCTCAGGAAGAGAGGCCTAAGCTGGCTTTCTGGTCTTCTCTGGCCCCCACTTAGTGTTAGCTTGGTCCTGCAAGAAGCAATCAACAGTAGTTTAGGACGCTTTGGCTCCTCTATCCCGTGTGCTCACGGAAAATCATTGATGTTTCTGCTTTAAATAGATTTAGCTACTTTGGGTTGAAAGCTCTGTGCTGCCTGAAATCCCATTTTACTAAACCTGCCGGTGAGTAAAACCACCGAGTCCTTCAGGAAAATTCCATCGCACAGTTAGAGGAAGCTGTTAATTACAGCTCCAGTCAGCGCTAACACTTTACCTTCAAGGTACGGGAATTCTGCCTTCTCCAGCTGGTCTTTGTATCCAGCCATGTGGTGCCATTCAAGTGGCGTCATGCAGCTTTGCATCTTTTGATGTGTTTCCTGGGAATCTATGATTATTGTATCCCTGCAAAATGCTTGGCAAGCAGGCCACAAATCTTTCAGGCGTCTTGTCTCTTTTCCATTTCTGGGAATCCGGGCCTTCACTTCATCCCTCCCCCATCTCTAGCAAAACAGCTAATTTGTAAAAAAATAAATCGAAACCGTCCCCACACTCAATTATTTGTACAACTGGTCCTGTTGCACAGAAAATGTTACCTTGGGAACTGAGACAAATTGTAGGCTTATGGATTATGGAGATTTTTTTTTACCTTAATGAAAATTTAATTTGCTATGAATGGTTCATCATAGCATATGCCAAGAAGAACGTGCCAGAAATAACAATCTGAAGGAACACACGGGATCTAACGCTTCCATACTTTTCCAAGAGTGAAAGAGATCATTGAAACAACACATGTCAGATGCTATTACTGTCATATTGTTGAGGCCATCTGTTAAAAACCAAGATCAGGACCTGCTGCATTTATTGAATTTGCAGTTCTGGAAAGGACAACGTCACATAAAATTAAGCTGATAAAGTTAAAAGGAGCGTACCTGAGGGGTAATTTTTTTCCTGAAAAATTGGCTTGTGTTATTCGAGTAGATAATCATACAAACATAGTAGCCTTTTAAGAAGGGTTCTTAAATTTGCATGAACTATCCCAGTTGTTCAGTTTTTCAAAGATTTATTTATTTATTTATTTATTTTATTTATTGAGACAGGGTCTTCCTATGTAGCTCAGACTAGCCTTGAATTTATTATGTGGTCCAGGCTGGTCTCGAACTTGGGGCAATCCTCCTGCTCAGCTTTTAAGTGCTTGTATTACAGGTATGTGCCACCATGCATGGCAGGTTTTTCAGTTTCTGAAACACAAAATTATAATAATAGTTTGTATATTTGGACACATATTTGAATGTATTTGAATGTATGTATATAAAGATACAGAATATATATATATATATATATATATATATATATATATATGATAGAGTTGATAGTTAGAATGCTTAGGAGCTTTCAGAATCAACTAAGGATGACCATAAAAGAATATCAGATAGTCTATAAATGAAAAAAAGGTACTTTTCCTTTGATATTCTGATGAGGCTTGAAAATGGAATGTTAGAGTGGTTTTTAATGAGATGCTTGCTCACTTTTCAACAATTCTTGCTTTTATATTTAAATAGCAAGCCGGTTTTATTAAACAATAACTACGTGGGTATCCTAGTTTCCTACAATGTTTCTTTGTGTAGTGGTTCAAATGTTCCTGCTAATATTCCATTTGTATGTATTCTATGCCTTTATTTTTTACATTCTCTCCCAGAGTACCCTCCCCTCACACAAATGACAAAAGAGTGAAACTTCTCTTCTTCATTCTATTTCTTAACTCTGATCAGGCCCTGCAATTAGAGTTCTTTAGTAAAAGTATATTTTAGTAAGGGTGTATGTATTGTTTCATAACCAGTGGCTGAATATATTAGGCAAGTCATAGATAATCCTTCAGTCTTGGTTTCTACATCTGTAGGATGGTCGGAGGAGATTAATGATTAATATCCTTTCCTCTTCTAAACTTCTAGGATTCAAGGGAAGATGAAGCCCTACATATTTTGAATATATTTTAGTTTTTTCTCAGAGGATAGTGTAGATTTAGTGATATATAGCAAAATTTCCATGAAAATCTGAAGTATAGGATAATGCCATACATTTTTTTTCACTGATAACTGGGATACACTTTTAGAATAGTTCTCTAGTTTTGCTTTGAATGAAAGTTCTTTCTTCTTATTTCATGTCTCACCCCAAGTTAATTTTCTCTCTCCATCCATCCATCCATCCATCCATCCATCCAGTTTCCTCTAAGGTCATTAAATGCATGCAGTTGATTTTCACTTATTTTCTGTGTATGAAAGTCAAGCCTATGTGTAAGTCTAGGGACTTGTTCCAGGTCTTCCCTTACATAAAAATTGGGTACTTGGAAAGGTGGCAAAGTGGAGACCAGAAAGAAATGGATGTGGATCCCGATGGAGCTAAAAGGCAACACCAAAGGCTAGTTGTGGGAGTAGGTGGAAGGGGCTCATTTTAAGGATTCTAGATGGGGTTTCTGCTGGAATTCTGTCATTTATCACTCTCTGCTCTTCCAAAAGAAGGAGCAAGGGGACTAAGAACTAATTTTAAATAAGACATGATATCTAGTAGTCACCTGATGATCCTACTTGGCAAATGCAGGAGCACAAGTGTTAGGCTTTGATGCCTAAAAGCAGATTTGTTCACCTCTCACCTGCGAGGTAATGGTTAGGGCAGACCCAGTCTAATTTACCCAGTCATGGACCAAGAATCAGGGTGGCTTGGGTGTCTAAATTCACTTCACTGATCCTGTTCACTTGAGAAATGAATCCAGTTTCTGTGTGGGGCTCTGATTAATCTTCTGTAGTGTCCATTCCTGACTGGAACTTAGGGTTAGGGGTGTGTGTGTGTGTGTGTGTGTGTGTGTTTATGTAAGGAATTCAGCTGTTAAGTGAGTGGAAGAGTATAGTAGAAATTCAAACACAGGCAGAAATGCAATTTGTGTGTGAAAGTAAAATGATAAATATGGTCAATAACTCATTTTCTTAGTTCTTTAAAATTCTTTATTAGTACATGTTTATAGTCCATAATGTTTACATGACTTGTGTGAAGTTGGTGTGTGTACATAACACATCTGTTTTTGTTTTTGTTTTTATTTTTTAAGACACAGTTTCATTGTGCGATGCAGGATGGTTTTGAACTCACTATGTGGCCTAGGCTGGCCTCAAACTCCTGGCGATCCTCCTGCCTCAGGCTACTAAGTGCTGGGAATACAGGCATGCACCACTATACCCGGCCACAATTCTTTTTTTTCATCCTCCCTCTCACTGCCTTCATCTTTTAATCCCCTTCCTATTTGAGAAACATCTAATTTCCTAATTCTTATTATTTATGTTTTATTTTGCTCATTATTATAATTTGGGTTTCTTATGTGAGAGAAACTGTGTGGTATCTAATTTTGTGTGGCTGATTTATTTCATAAATGAGATGGTCTTAAGGTGCTTTCATTTTCCTAGCAATGACTCAAGTCTAACTTGTGTAGTTGTATTGAGAGTAGTATTCCATTCTGTGTATATATTGTATTTGCCTTGCCCATTCACCTGTTGATGGACTTACAGGATGTTTCCAAGATCTAGCTATTATGGATTGTGCTGCTATAGACATGGGTATGCTTGTGTCACTGTAATATGATATCTCTAAGAAAATAGAAGGGAAAATAGGAAAATAGAAGGGAATTGCTTGTTTCTACCTACAACTCTGAATACCTGTTGTACCCTATTCTAGACTATTTTTAGAGCTAAACTTGATGAAGTCATACTCTTTTTACATTTGGAGATCAGAGCTATTTCTGTTTTGGGCTTTATCCTTTCAATAGCAAGGAATCTGCTCAGGTGTTTGACATTCCTCTGCAATTAAAAAAATTTAGTGACATTTTAAACTACTGATTCATTGTGACTCTTCATAGATTGAGAGCGAGCCCATAACTCACTAAGAAAACAAGAAGTTTTAAAAAAGGTCTGATTGAATTTAACAGAAATTATCAATCATGTACCAAGGATCCATGAAATATACAAAATAAAGGTTCTTCTCACTAAAAATATTACAGTTTGGCTAAAAATATTAATACTGTACTTACTGATTTTCTAAGATACACATTGTAACATCCCCAAAATTGGGATTATTACAATTAGTAGCATGGCGTAGTTTGATTGGCAGAATTTAAAATTTTTCATGGTATACGTAAAGTTGTGTCTTACAGTTAATGCTTTCAGATTCAGAGAAGTATGGCAGTACCAGCAAGCTAAGCAATTCTACCTGCCATTCCACTTGACGAGTGTATGCTGCGAGTGATTGCAGGTTAGAAAATATGAATCTATATGGAGTTCTCTTAATTGAGCTTCATGCCTGTTCCCACCTGCCTCTCACTATGTGAGTATCTCACCAGGAGAAAGTGATTCTAGGATTTAAAGATGCATCATGGATATAGAACATGCTTCCTAAATGCAGACCAATTACCTTGTTTGGCATTTGGTAGATGGAACAGAAGTCTCTTCAGTAGTGATGGAAACAGTAGGTGTTCTAAATGAACTGAAATACAATGTGAAGGACTTCAACATAGTGCCTCGCAAATGTAAATCTGACTGTAAATTATTTCTTCCATACATCATAACTAAAAGATCAAGTAAGATGTGCCATCACTTTATAAAACATGATAGAATATAGCGGTATACATTGGCATGAAATCTTAATAAGTCCATTTTATAGCTATACATTTGGTTATTTATTTATTTATTTTTTACATTTGGTTATTTAGAACACATATCCTTTACCTATTCTGAACAAGGTGCTTACCCAGCCTGGAATATAACAAGTAAAGGCCAAGAAATATCATTATGAATTTTGCTTTTATGGATGCACCTTGAGACCATAATTTTAAGTGAAAGAAATCAGACATATAAGCTTAATACTGCATGGTTTCTCTTATATGAGAAATGAAAAATATAAAGAGTAAAAGATGGATAATATAAAACAGGGAGAAAGATCTTTCACAAATGAGAAGGAAACCAAGAAATGGAGGGAAGGGGTTGGAATGGGATGTAAAAAGAATTAAGATGCAATAAGTACATGTACCAACTGCCCTTGAAGAATGTAGTCACTAGCTATTCAAAAATACACTCACAAAAAATAAAAATTGGGAAAAAAGAACATTTTAAATATAATATAGTAAAGAATCACAAGTGTTTAAGGGAACAAATATTTGTAATTATTGATAATATTAAATGAAATAACAGCTTAATATTCATTGGCAGTAGTGTTTAATATACTATAAGAGATAGACAAAAATGTTTGTCAAAAAAAGACACAAAGGAAGGAAAGGAAAACTTTAGTGTATAAAACATGGAATAAATAACATGGAATACATGGAATAAACTTAAGAATGGTACCAAAGCCAGCCATGGTGGCATATACCTATAATTTCAGTTCTTGGGAAGCTGAGGCAGGAGGATAAAGACCAGTCTGGTCCTGCTACAGATGATCTTAGAACCAAGAGAAAATTTGAAACAGGTCTATAGGGAACAGTAGGGTTTCTAAAAGAGATAAAAGAGAAAGCATTCTTGATCCAAAAAGTTATTGGAGCAAAATGTAAATTAGCCTGCCTTAACTCAGTAGAATGTATTTATTTGCAGCAGGGAGGAGGGAGGCGATGGGTAAAGGCTGATGGTCTAGGACACAAATGGAATCCATGGCAGAGCACGACCTGGGAAGAAGTAAGAGGTGGGGTGAAAGGATTTATCTTAGGCAAGAAAAGTGGTATCTATTCGAGTCAAGAAGAAAAATGCAGTAGGTATGGAAGAGGATATATTAATTTTATGGTTCAGGTATTTGGAAGAAGAGGATTTCATGTGATAGCTTCTGTGTTTTTGTGGAATAGAAAAGAGCTTCAGGATTTCTGATGATAAGGAAGGGGATGGAGTGTGTAGTGAGCATGGTGGTGAGTGGAGGAGGGCTGATTAGAGCAATGACACCTTGAAATAACTGCTCAGGAAATGAGAGAGAAAATTTAACAGAGACAAAAACAGAAAGTATACCTTAGAAACACTCAAGGCCTATTTGAGATTGAGATACAGAAGCGTAGCTAGCTGTAATTCTTGTCCTGGTGACCTTGCCTCACCAACCCTTACTGGTGGAGGTGTAGGAGTGGAGGAGGAGGCTTGCAGGATGGTTACAAGGTTGAGTGAGGTGTCTTGGAAGTGGTCATTGCGTAGTGAAGGAAATGAGGTCATGAAGGTGAAAACAGAAGTGGAGAGGTCAAGAGTTGTGGAATTTGAAGCAGTTCATTATAAGTTCAATGGGAATGAGGGAGCAAGCTGGGTAGAAGTCCAGGAAGTGGAATTTGCAGGGCGGAGTATTAACGTGGTAGGTACTTAGGCTTAATAAGATTCCAGTACTGAAATCATCCACATTGATACAGTATCCAATTAACTCAGCTTCTAAGTCTTAATACATCCTGAGAAGTGTGGAGGTCAATAGGTGATAACACAGAAGCTTGGAAGAAATTATAGGAGAATAAATGAAACATTGAGGTAAAGGCACATTTACATAAAAACAGAGTGGAAAGGATAAATATCTGTAAGAAACCGTGGGAGGATGGAGAATGATATCTCAGTTTTAGCTTTAAAGTACATGGGACATAATAGAATGAACATGTGAGAGGGTATATAAAGAACACAATTATTTTCAGGGAAGAGATGTCTTGGAAATTAGGTAGGTAGCTGTTTAGCACTTTTGGATTTAAATATGGATTACAGAATCAGACAAAACTGAGTAAAACTCATTTTAAAGAGCTGCATGACTTTGGGTAACACAAATTTTGTCTCAGTTCTCTTGTCTGTAAGATGCAAATAATATTAATACTTGGTTACTATATGGATTAAATACTGTATGATTTGTTCCCCTTATTTCATACATCTGTCATCATTGATTCCTTCATTGATTCTTTCTCTTCCTTGGAATTTTAATATTGAAGGGCTTTAGGATTTAGATTTATTCTGTTTTATTTACCCTCCTTTTTCTCCTCCTTTGTTCTACATTTTTTTTCATTAGGCATTCTCATGGTTTTAAATACCAGCCATATTCTCATGACTTCTAAATATCCATCTCTAATTCAGGCCTCTCTCCCAAACTTCAGCCCCCTAATTTCACTTGCCTGTTAGAGCTCTCTATCTGCAAGCCTGTTAGATACCTCCAACTCAATGTGTCCAGAACTGAGATCCTAATCTTGTCCTGTAAACATAGCTCTGTCCATAGCCTACCGCATCTCACTGATGGCCGCTCCATTGGGTTTCCACAGCTGAAACTTTTGAAGTGTTTCTTGTTGCTCTCTTCACTCATACTCACTTGGCTCTTCCTGCAGAGAATCTTCTGAAACCAGCCACTTCTTACTTGTGCTGCTACCAGTCTTGTGTGAGTTTACACCCATCCCTGCTCCAGTCTTTTCTCAGCATAGCTTGAGTTTACCAAAGAGATCTTAAAAATGTAAGTCAGATACTATCACTCCTCTGACACTGGACAAGGGATTCCATTTCTCTCAGAAAATGAAGGCCTTACAAAGACCTAGAAGGCTATATGTGATCTGTGCTCTCCTTACTTCTCTGGTCTTAACCTTTTGAGTCTTTCTTTTTTTTATCCTGCTACAATCTGTTCAGTCTTCTTGTTCTTTGAAAAAATCATTTGAACTCTTACTCTAGGGCCTTGCACTAACAATGTTCTTTTTGAATGTGCTTCCTTCACATATTGCTCCTTATTCTGCCTCATTTTCAAATCTTTGCTCAAAGGATACTTTCTCAATGAAGCCTCTGCTGACTACCTGGTTCTGCAAGGCAGCACATACTGTCTTCCTTTCCCTGCTACTGTATTTCTGTCTCTTAACTCTGTTTTCCATTTTATCATCACGTCTTTACATAAGTTAATCTACTGATTTGTTATGTTTATTTTTGATCCCATTGACCATACAACGAACACTCCATGTGGGCATTGGTCTTTGTCTTCTTTCTTTACTGCTACATATCAAGAAAAACTTAGTATGATGCTTGGCAAGGGTGGATACTCAATAAATATTCGTTGGGGGAATACAAAAATGCATTACTGAAGAGCATTTTTTATATGATGGATGTTATGCTAAGTATTCAATTAATGCTACCTGTTATTTTATAGTTTGGGAAGAGCAATAAAGAATGCAGGCTGGAAAGATTTGAGAGAAAAGAAGGATAGAAAGACTTTTAGGCTGACATAAACTGGCAAGTGGATTATGACCTTAAAATAAACCCTAGCAGGCTATTGGTTTCTCTGTGAGAGCTCTTTGGAAGACAGGACCTTAGGGAGATAATAGCTAGGAAATAATTTACCCAGGGATAATTATTACCAACAGAAATGAGTCTTTCCCCACCCTGGCTCACTCAATGGAGACTACTTTAAGTAATTATCTTGGTTAAGTTTTATTAATTTTTTGGCAGTGAACAGAATGGGGCACTTCTTTGGAGGACACTGCTCACCACTGAGGGTTTAAGGCTCTTGGGGGAGTATTTTAATGAGAATAGAATTTGATAGCAGGATTGATTTAGGAGTGGTTCGCATTTTCCTTAACTGTTTCTTTTCTGATACCTTGTGTGTTTGGGCAATTAATGACTTTAAGAGAAAATGACAAAATTTTAGTTCAGAGAATATAGGGTTTTCTGATTATTTTGACTGAGCTTTAAAGCCTTTTGAATTTTGATGCTTCACATTTTTACATTGCCCATTGCTTTATTGAGATGAATTAATTGTTATGGTAGACTCTAGAGTTTTATGGTAGACCCAGGGATATGGTGGACTTTAAAAAATGAAATTAACTTTTTACTTTACTGAAATGCATCATATTCATCATAGAAAATGTTAAAAATGCAGAAACAGGACCTAGAAAATTTAGCTCTTATCACCAGAAATAACCATGGTTACCCTATGGATGTACATGTTTTACGTTGGGTTATTTAAAAAATTAGATACATTCCCCTTGGATCTTGTTTATTAAGCATAAGAATCATCTTGAAGTCTGTGGGGCAGTGATTCTTAACCCTTTCTTTCACATGGACACTTCTGAGGGTATAATAAAATCTTTAGATTCCATTCCCCTAAGTGTCCATATTTATACCAAAAAATACATTTTTATTTTCCAGAATCACAAGAACAGTGACAATCCTATAATATCCTATAAAATCTAGGTTAAAATTCTTCATTTATGGCATAAGGCTCTTTTTAAAAATCTGATAAATTATGAATGATTAAAGTGTGTTTTCATAATGTTCTCATTTTACAGTGGTAACTATGGTGAACATCTGTTTCTTCTATATCCCTTGCATTCTCTTTGTCTCTTTCTTGCCCAAACCTCTTACTGGGGCCATGTGAGTGTGGGGCGAAGCTTGGACTGTACCCAGAAGGTTATCTGGCTTTAGAACAGCTCAAACAGAAACTGAAATTTTTCTAGTATACTTGAAACTATCTATGAATCTGGACGAGTAAATTTTTTTCACTGTTATTACTTTGGGAGATTTCATTTTAATTAGAGCTATCTTATGGTTCAAAATGTTTTTGCATTTCCCTCTGGATTTGCCTTTAAATGATATTTGTGAGTTATGTAAGGAAATCAATTATCAAAACACTTGGGTGAAACTTATAGAAAACCCTACCTAACTGACATAAGCACAGTAGCAATAGATTCACCTATCTTACTGGAAAAGAGGCAGAAGCCCAATTTTCAATTCACAGGTGCACAGAGAAACTCAAATATCGTCAGGACCTAGTCATTCTCTCCTTCTCTCTGAGTGTCCTTTCTTTTTTTGTTGGCTTCATTTGCAGACGGGCTTTTGCTGTATGGTGGCAATAGCGATTGTAGTGTCCTTTCAGGCTGAAGTCCCACAGAGGCAGAGAGCATCACTTTTAGAACTCTCTGATAAGTTCCAGGGTTTAGACTCTATGCAAACGCTGAAGCTGTCTCTCAGAAGGGAGCGCAAATAATTTTTCGTTTAGTTCTGGAGCATACGCTTTTCCATGGGGTCTTATTTCCACACAGACTGCATGAACCAAAAGTGGGGGAAGATAAATAAGAGTAAAAATTACCAGAATGTTCCCAAAAGAAGAATGAAAGGACACAAGAATATTCACTCTAGGAATCATTTAAAGTCAAAACATTCATAATTCAAAACACCCACTTTTTCCACCAGTCTTGATAACCTTTGGTAACAATAAAGATGATAATTTCTTGTCTTTGGAGGTAGTTTGAAGATTGTAGCATCCATTTAAAGGAGGGTAGATGTTAGAATTACCATTTACTTAGAGTAATTATCTTTTAATTTGAGTAAAATGGAATAAAGAGTAAGATAAAGAAATTACAAAATAACATCTAAGTATTTACTTTTAGCTTACATTCTTAAAGGATGTCTCTTAAAAAAAGAGATTATGAATTTCTCAAGGGAGTGTCTACATTGAATTATAAACAAAATACCAACTTAGTGAATGTATTAAATTTGGAAAAATATACCAAAATATAAATTTCTATGAATGTTCTTGTGGGTACAAAAATTATATGCCATCAGCGTTACTGGTTATGTTTGATGTGCTTAAACTTAATTATCATAGGGTTTTGTATCTTTCATTTGACTTATATTTATCTGTTGACATAGCTGTTTCTGATGTTATTGTGTACTATGGGTTGCATCTCAAATATCCTCCCTAAGGCCCACGTATTAACTGTTTTGTTACCAACTTGAGTCATTATTGAGAGGTGGTGGAATCTTTGAAGTGGGAGCTAGTGGAAGGAAGTTATGTCATTGGGGGGGGGTATGTGCTCTTAAAGGGATACTGGGACCTTAGCCCTTTCCTGACTTGTTTTGCTTTTACCAGTTGCAAGATGGGCTGACTTGCTCCACCATGCACTCCTTGCCACGATGTTTTGCCTGAACATAGACCCAATGGTAATGGGACCAAGAGACAATGCATGAAAACCTTTGAAACTGCGAAAAAATAAAATTTTCTTTCTGTTAATTATCTCAGGTATTTTGTCACCGTAACAAAAAGTTGACCAGAACAATGTGCTAAAAGCTTTACATAAAGTTACTAATTTATCTATCTCCTATTTTCACTGATGTAAAATTTATTGATCAAGACTACATATATACATGTATTAATGATTGCTGTATCTCCTTGATACTGATTCTTTTACCAATATGTAATAGTACTCTTTCCTTTATGTTATTTTTCTTTTTTTACATTCATTTATTTTTATTACTAAATATTTGTGATACATAATAATTATATTTATTGTGGGGAATTGGTATACATATATCACGTCTTGACCAGTTTCAATCTCTTTTTCCCCTTATCGTCTCCTGTCTCTTCGTTTCCACATCCTCTCCCTATCTCCAAAAGTTCCACTTTCCTGTTTCTTACCTCTATTTAATTTTACTCTTTAGATTATTTATATTAGAGTTTCTCATATATGACAAATAATATGATATTTAACTTTCTATGTCTAATTTATTTCACTTTATATTAATGGTTTCCAAAACCACCCATTTTTTCTACAAATGAGTCAAATTTACCTTTCTTTATGACTAAGCAATAATCCATTACATATATATATATATATATATATATATATATATATATATATATATATATCCCACGTCTTCATTATCTTTTCACTTACTTGTGGGCATCTAAGCTGTTTCTATAATTCAGTCATTGTGAACAGTGCTGCTATGAATATTATGTATGCACATAACTCTGTAATATGATGACTTACACTCTTAGGGGAAGATATCCAGGAGAGATATGGCTGGGTCAAAAGAATTTCTATTTTTAGTGTTTTGAGGACTCTCCATACTCATTTCCATAGTAGTTATACTAATTTTCATCTCACCAATAATGTATGCTACTGCTTATTTTTGGGCTTAGGTTTCATGCAGTATTAGTTTCTCTTTTCACCTTTGGTTTATGTGTTTCTTCATAGGTGAGGTGTGTCTTCTGTAGGCAATACAGAGTTGGATTTTGTTTTTCTACCCACTCTGTCAGACTGTCTTTTGATTGGGGAGTTAAAATCACCAATATGGATCATTATTCTTGGCAAGTATTTACTGATTCTTGTTATTATATTACTTTTTCATTGCTGATTCTTTTTTATTTACTTTAGTTTAACTCCTCTCTCAGTTAGTTGTATACTTTTTCTTCGGCTCTTTGGTGATGCTGGTCTCACTGTCTCTGTTGAAAATTCCTTCAGGTATATTCTACAGTTCTAGTCTGTAGCCAAGAATTTCTTTAGGTTTTCCTTGTCATGGATGCTTTTTACTTCTCTATCAATTTTGAAGGATGATTTTGCAGGATATACTAATTTGTGTTAGCAAGTGGCTTAGATCTTAAAAAACTTTTATATCAAGCTTGTTGGTCCCATAAATTTTGTATGGAGAAATATGCTGCTACTCTGATAGGCTTGCATTTGTAAGTTACTTAACTTTTTTCTCTAATGAAGTTATGCTTTAAATTTTTGAAATTTTAATTATTTTGAGTTTTTGAGAGAGTCTCACTGTGTACTTCAGGCTGTCCTTGAACTCACTGTATCACAGGCTGGTCTTGAACTTGAGATGATCCTTTGGCCTCAGCCTCTCAAAATTGGAAACCATGCCTGGCTTCTAATAGTTTTGCGTAATCTCCCTTTGTTCTGAATTTCTGGGATTTTGACTATGATATGTTATAGAGAGATGATTATTCTGTTCAGGTCTATATGAGATTCTAAACGCCCAATTTACCTTTTCCTTTCCTAGACTTGGAAAATTTTCTGCAGTGATTTCACTGAATAAATTTTTTATACCCTTAGTTTCCTTCTTCAGTTCATCCTTGATAGCTATAAATTTTAGGTTTGTGTTTTGGCCATCATTTAGGAGCTCTTGAAAGTAACTATTGTGGTTTCTTACTATTTTTAGAGTATCACTGAGTAAATGATTTATTACATCGGTCTTATCCTAAGGTCATGATATTCTCTCCTTTGATCACATCTATTGGTTTGGCCTTTGATTATGGCTTTCATTGCCAGGATTTCTGCTTCTTTCTTTTTTTATAGTATCTAGGTATTTGTTAACATTTTCATTTATATTGTGTTCCTTAATTCATTCAGCTATTTATTTATCTCTTCTTTAAGCTCATTTATCAGCTTATTAGTTAAATCATCTATGCACTTTCAACTTTGAGCTCAGTGAATATCTTTGTAATTGTTTCAAGTGTCTATTTGTCTCTTTGAACATTTTTAACTATTTGCTTTTTGTGCTCTTTGCCTGGAAATTCCTCTCCTTTCATGCCTGTGAGATCAGTTTTTGGGGAGTTAAAAATTTTTGGAGGCATCTTTTGCCTTGTTTTCACATGTGTCTAGCATTTTTGTGTTGAAGATTATACATCAGTTAGTGTTGAATGCTCTGTCACTACTGTGAAGATTTCTTTAGTTAGGGGATGTCTCACTGTGACTTGACCTGAGGCCCAATCAGTCTGTTCTTTCCATGCCACTCTGGCTAAGTTTGCATTATACAAGCCTTTCATCTATACCATTTCTCTACAGCTTTTTTCACCACACAATCTCTTCCTTAAGGTATTTCTCATGAATTCTGTAACTTGGAGTTATTTTAGTTCTTATTTTACTGGAATATATTTTCCCATTGTATTATTATTAACATTTCTGTATACTTTACTTATTTCTTTTTCCTCATAATATTCATCCTGGTATTTTCTTTTTTTGATAGATAACCAATATATTTGAGATGTTTGTAGGAAAATGGATGCACCTGGAAAATATAATGTCAAGTGAAATAAATCAGACACATAAGCTTATATACCACATGGTATTTCTAATTTGGGGAAAGTATGAACAAAGATCAAAATCGAGGGTAGGTAGAAGGAAACAAGGGGGTTGTTTGCTTGCAAGTGGGAAGGGGTCTAGGAGACTGAGGGTGAAGGGTGGCGAGGGGTAAGTAGGAAGAATTAAGGTATGCCATGGACAGGCACTAAATAGCTGCAATAATATAAACATTGTATGTCATAAATATGAGCTAATAATAGTAATGACAACAAGAATGCAAATTGGGGATGGGGTTTTAGAGACAGAGGGAGGGAGGTGAGTAGGAAGGGAATTAAAAAACAGAAATAAGCTGTGTTATATACATGGACTTACTCCCCAAGATGCATGTAAACTTCATGTACTGCAAACATGTACTAATGAACTAAAAATTAGAATAAAAAATTCCTGAGGGGGGAAAAAGTAAAAAAAAATACAATTTTTTTTTTTTGTACCGGGTATGAACTCACAACCTCGTGTTTGCCAAGCAGGCATTTACAACACTGAGCTAAATCCCTGGCCCCAAAATACAAATTTTGATAGTATATTTTAAACAATTCAATGCATAACAACTATCTCAATGTGCAATCAGTTAAAAAGTCATTGATAAAATATTTTACATTTAAAAAATTTTTGTCTCATTTTATTTTCCACACTTCATTGTTTTCTCCTTTATTCATGTCTTGCTTGGTTTCAATATATCTTTTAAAAGCTCTTTCAAAGACAGTGTTTATATGATACATTTTTTTACCTCATAAACCTGTCTATTGTAATTTACTGATTTTTTGGTAGTGATATACTTTGATTCTTTTCTCTTTATATTTTGTATGTACAGAAGTTTCTTTCTTTGTGATTACCATGAGGCATACATAAAATACAGGAAATGGGTTCCATTGCAAACTGGTAACAGCTTAACATTTTTGCATACAAAAATGTTGCATTTTTATTTTACTTGCTCTTTCATTTTATGCTATTGATGTCATACCTCACAACTTATATCCATGAACAAATTCTTGTTGTTGTAGTTTTTTTTAAACCTTTTTGTCTTTAACTTGTATATTAGTTAAAAGTGATTAATGTGCCATGCTTACAATATTAGAATATTCTGAATCTGACTTATGTATTCTTTAAGCTTTCTTCTTCTTTTTTTCTTCTCTGGTTGGGACTCCTGAAATTCATATATTTGTATGTATGATGGTGTCCCACCCTTCACATATGCTTTTTTTTTTACTCCTTTTTATTCTTTATTCATTTAACATCTGTAATTTGTAATTAAAGTGACTTGCATTTGAGTTTGATAATTTCTTTTTCTCCATGATTAATTTTGCTCTAGTTTTCTATAGCATTCTTCAACTGGTCCAGGATATTAAATGCTTTCTCTCTCTGTCTTTCTCTTTCTGTCTCTCTCTCTGTCTTCTCATGATATTTTCAGTCTAAAAGGTTATCCAAAAGTCTGTATATTCAAACATGGGACTTTTGGAAAGTGATTGCATTGGGGTGGTGTTATAGTCATCTGTGGGTTCATCCACTGATGAGTTCATAGCTGAATGTCCTGTTAGGGGGCAGAACTCAATTGGAGGAGATGGACCATGGGGGATGTCTTTTGGGGAAATAGCTCTCTTTGTCTGTCTCTTTGTCTCTCTCTCTGTTTGTGTCTGTATTTGTGTCTGTCTCTCTCTGTCTCTGTCTCTGTTTCTCCTTCCTTGATGCCATAGGCTGAGTAACTTTTCCCTACTAGATCCTTCTACTATGCCATTTCTATATTGGAGCTGTGAGTCCAATAATCATCTCCTTAAATTTTGGGTATCAGATAATTTGTCCTATCAATGAAAAAGTGACTAACAGGGAAAACTGATACCAGAGAAGTGGGATCCCTATTGTGCCATGCCTGGCAGTGTGGTTCAGAAGCCTTTGCTATTCATTTGGAAGTCTTGGAGAACCACAAGATTGCTATAAGCAGAACTTGGTAGGTGATTCTGGTTAGGTCCTTGCAGACTAGAATGCTGATGGGAGTGCAGACTATACAGACCAGGCTCATGAGGATTCAGATGGGAGTGAAGATTCTACTGGGAAATGGTTAGAGGCCATTTATGTTACATTCTGACAGGAAAGCTTTCTACACTTTTCCAGTGTCCTGAGACTGTATGAGACTGAAGTTAAGGTGACTGACTAATTAGGCAGAGGAAATTTCAAGCAACCCTATATTCAGGTTGTGGTATGCATACTGCTGGCTCCTCTTAAGCATATTTACAGAAATAATTGGGAGTAAGATATAGAGTGAGAAGATTTAAAAACTACAGTTTGATCAAAATAAACTGCATTTAATTTGGGGGCCAAGGAGAACACAGTTACTAAAGATATTGGCACCATTAAAAAAAAAAACACCTCATGTACTTTGAACAGGGGCTAAGAAAATAGATGCCTTAAGCATCTGCCAGAATCAACAAGACTCCATATATTGCAGGCTGGAGGATGTAAATGTACAAATATTTTACATGAATCTGTTTGAGTATCTATAGATGGTAGTCCTGTTACCAGGTATTCTGAAGACTTAGCTCCCTTTTGGTTCCTGGTAGAACTGTCACTGGCTCACTGGATGAACCAGTAGGCAGACAGGACTGGATCTGGACCATGAATGGAAAGGATGAAACCAAGTCACAGGCCTTTTTCATGGCCCACAGCCAAAGTTGGTATTTTCAGATCTGCCTCTGAGGACACTAACAAACATGTGTCCTGGTAGATCCCTATGTGGGAAAGACTACTCCCAGATTGGAGCTGAGAAAGGACAGATCAGAATTACAAGGCTATTTTGGGATGCGATATGGGTCTAAGTTTGAGCAGTCTTCCTTCCTCAGGAAAGACAGAGGGCATGAGTGACTGTCTTTTCCTCCTGGTCACTATCACATTATAGCTGAGAGAGTTTGGAACTGAGTTAAAGGGGCCATCTTGGAGTTCACAGCTAGGATTTAGGACACTAGGCTATGTAGGCATGAGAAGATATGACTCTTCTCCGTCCCTTGTTGGATGATTCTAGTGGCATGACAAAGACCAAACAGACTATAGGTTAGTTTATAAAGGAACAAGTTATTTCTCAATCTGGACCCAAGACTATAGTTGGCAAATCTCCTACCTGGGCATCAGTCCACTTTCTCAGAATAATCTTCCAGTCTTGGGCCCCACCATGTTTTTTTAATAACTTCTTCCCTGAAATCACAAAGCTCCCACAGAGATACTTCTGTCCATGGATGACCATGAAATATTGCAGCTCTGGGGGCATATGATTTCACCATTGTGCTGATTTTATTGGTTTCACATCTTTATTGATCATTTTGAAATATTTTCTTCCTCTGAGAAGAAATTTCTTAAGAACATCTCTGCTATAAAAAAAGGGTTAGATGTTTTCCTCATCAGTTCTGTCTTTGCTATCTAATTTTTTATTTACTGCAAAAACAAAAATGTCACCTGATATGGCTGATGAAATGCTTTGGTGTGGGCTGTCTCTTGTGGCTCAGTGTTACCTTGGCTAGGCTGCTGCCACCACCCACAGACCCCCGTCATTGCCATTCTCAGCAGCGCATGTCCCACTTTTATTTAAATAGCATGAAGGTTGGAGTTAGAAGACAGAACAATATCCAATTTAGAATTTGAAAAAGTGTTACACAATGTAAAGATTCCAGAAAGAAGGGAGGTTGGTGATCCTTGATGAAAGAGAAGATTAGAACTATGAAATACTAACTGAATGCTTCCTGTAGGTCACTAGTTCTATCCCCATCACCTTAGAGATAGAGAAACTAAGTCCAGCTTGGTGAAATGACTTTATGTTAGCATTCTACTTAGTCCTGGAACCACGGTTTTTCTATCAAGTCCAACTATGTTTCCTGTGTTTTGCAGTTTTAGAAGTCAATGATAGCATACAGGTAGGGTATTTTCCATAGATCTGGGGTTTGTAGGTCAGAAATATTTAGTGTAATGACTTATTTCATAAATTTGACTGGGCCATTGGATCCATATATGCAGTCAGATATCATTCCAGATTTTTCTTTAAGAAATTAACATGCAAATCAGTAGATTTTGAGTAGAGCAACTGGCCCTCCTTAATGTGAGTAGGACTCATCAAATCTATTGCAAACCTGAACAACAAAAACTGATCCTCCCTGAGTAAAATTCTGCCAGCAGATACTGTTTGGACTTGAAGTATAAGCAATGAGGTCTTCCTCTGTCTTCAGTGTAATGGCCTGTACTGAAGATCTTGGACTTAATAGCTTCCACGATAATGTAGAGAGAGAGAGTGATTAAAAAATATGGTGAAATTTAAATTTCAAAAAATTATTATATTAAAAGATACATTGTCATCAATTCCCCTCAAACACCCCCCACACTTTGAACACACTCATCCCATCATTCTCATCACTTTCTGAAGTAAGTCTTAAAGTTCTCTTTGATGTCTTTAGTTGCATTGTCATGGTTGCCTTGATGTACTGAATCTATTCAAAATTACCCTTCATGGTCATTTTGACTTTTGGGAAGAACGAGAAGTTGCACAGTGCCCGATCTGGTGAATAAGGTGAGGGAAGACTGTAACGTTTTCATGTGCCTGCCTTTTCACTGGATGGTACTTGACAGCAGCACTCACAATATTTTTGATCACACCTTATAAAGACACTCACAAAATAGAACTTCCAGAACTGCTTCAGAAAAGTGTCAAGAATGGTAAAGTGAGTGTATTTGAAGCAAGGGAGACTATTTATTGAGGAAGATTAATGGCAAATTGCCTTTTAGTGTTTAAATTTTTAAATGTAAACAGTCACCATATACTATGATCACATCCCATATATTTATATACATTATATATTATATAATACATACATATGCCTTTTAAATGTATAAATTCTATTATACATTATTATAATATATATTTATATGCATATATTCCCTAATATATTTAAATTCTACACACATGCACAGAGACACACAGAGACTATATGTCTATCATCTATCTACTACCTATTCGTACACCTATCTCTTATTGTTTCTATTTCCCTAGAGAACTCTTACTAATATAGTTGTAAAACATTTGTTTCTCTAATTCTGCTTTTAGATCCTAAATATGTGTACGCAGAAGGCATCTTGTTTGATGTTTTGAATAATCAGGTGCTACTACCTAGCTCTTTAATTCTGTACAAATACACAAAGATGCTTCTCTTTTTATTTTTGTTCTAAAAGATAACTTTCATAACTTCTGCTCCACAGCTATTCACATGGCATTCTCCATAGTTCTGTAGAATCCTGATGTATTTTTATCAGATTCTGAGGCTAGACCTGTTGAGAGATAAGGTAACTTTGTAGCTCAGATGCCAGAGAAGGAAAGAAAGTATACACACAGCAATTTTTCTTTAAAAAATTAGTAGTCAGTTTCCTGTTAAATTCTCCATCCTATTTTTCTAAGTTACTCTCAGTTCCTATACACCTTTCCTTTTCTGTATTTTTTAGTTTCAGTCACAAATGAAAAATAGTCTAACTCAAATTAGCTTACACCAAAATAGAATTTTATTTGTTTATGTAACACAAGACTTTGAGGGCAGCTCTGTGATAGGTGAATCCAGAACCTCAAACTTCATCAGCAAGACTCTCATTCCTCTACTTGCTTTTCCTTTGTGTTTGCATCACCCTCAAGCTACTTTGTAAAAAATATTAGCAAGATACTGTCAGTAGCTCGTAGTCCACATCCTGTTCAAAAGAGTGCTTTCAGGAGTGCTGACAAAAGTCCTGAGCCTGACCTTTATTGACTAATTAGACTGTGTGTGTATTCCTGATAGGTTGATTAGCATACTTTAATGAATCAGATGTTTATCTTCATACTTGTGTACAAAGATTAAGGAAGAGGTGACTTAAAGAAAAATGGAAAATGGATGCTGCATAAATAAAAGTGATATAACGCATTACATCATCCTTTTCAAGTTTGAGTAGGGGAAGTGTGTCATTTAGGTGAATAGAGTATAGTGCAGAGGAGAACTAAGGAGCCAAGTCATGAATAGATCAATCTGAGGTTCTAGCAGAATCTTCTATGCTTCTGAATAATAGAAATTTAGAGTTGAGAAGGAAGGTTAAGATAGATTGTACTATTACTTTAGAAAATAACTATTTCCCAGAAAGCTTTAAAGTTCTAGACTTGAAAGTTATGATTCAGATCTAAAATTTTCTCAGAAGTCAAATATAATCAGAGATCAGGCTTTTGGAAGGTTACTAGATGATGAAAGCATTAAGTTCATCAATGGATTCACGCATGGATGGGTTCATAACTGAATGTGATTTTAAGAGGGGGACCCAGTGGTAGGAACTGGGTCACTAGGAACTTACCTTTGAAAGGCGTGTGTCACATTCTGGTTCTTCCTTGTCTCTCTGCTTCCTAGCTGCCATGGATTGAGTACCAATTCTCCACTAGGCCCTTCTACTATGTTTTGGAGTCGGCATGCCATGGACTGGGACTGGACCCTCTGAAATCAGGAGCCAAAATAAACTTGTTTTTCCTTTAAATTGCGTATGTCAGGTAATTTGTCCCAGCAATGAAAAAAAAATAGGTTATACAATGGAGATTCTGATAATTTGCGATCTTGAACAAGTTGTTTCCTCATTGATTATGTTAGTTTTAACTGTAGGATCTTCCATTTCATTTCTTTCTGTGGTTTGCCATACATTTCAGATTTAAATATAAACAGGCAATGTTTTGTGAGGAGAGGGACTTTTAATCATTTTTCTCAATGCTTAGAAGAGTATCAGGTCCCTGGTAGACATTCAAAAATATTTGTTAAATAAATAATTGAATACACCGTATGTACTATATATATTACTTACATGTGACCTCCTGACTGATGGGTAAAATATCATGATAGAGAATTCTACTTCATTATAATACTTTCTAATTAATTTTTAAAATTAAAGTTTTAATTTTGAAATATTTGTAAATTTTGCTGTAGTGATAAGAAATAATTCTAAAAGATCTCATGTAGTCTTATGTGATTTTCCTCACCGGTCACATCTTGCAAAAGCAGTATAACACCACAACTGGGATATTGAAATGTTGACACTGATACAATCTGGTTGGATTTTTTATGGTGATGATAAATTGTATGATGGCCACAGATTTTTTTCCATCTAATAAAAATACTCTTTTGTAATGTAACTTTACTATTCTTATAACCCTGAAGTCAAACTCTTGTTTCATCTCTTTGAATTTGGGCCAGATTTGTTTTGCTTTTACTAATAAAATGTGGCAAAAGGGATGTAATATCAGTTCTAGAGCCCAGACAGTTTTGCACCTTCACCCTCCTTTATGTTTCCATGAGCTCCCCTGATAGAGAAGATGGTACAGTCTCTTGAAGGATGAGAGACCATGAAGAGATGCACTAGATGCCAGACTGAGAGGTCCAAGACGGACTTACCTGTTGGCAGTTGATTATAGCTATTGGGAAGTATGCCTGTCTTGTGAATGCATGAGGTCCCCACAAAGGACTTGCTAAGAATCGTGAAAAAAAGCATTGTTCTTTAAAATTATTAATTTTTGAATATTTGTTACATAGTAGAAGGTAACTAAGTCAGTAGCCTTGCACAGTGAGACTATTTAGGTGAAAAGACTTAAGTTTTGTTCTTATGACACAGTAGCTGACAAGTAACAATTGACTATATAGTTTAGAATATTTACCCTTAAATATATGATCTATAAGTTTATTTCATGTCTCTACTCAGTTACATATCAAGATAATCTGTTTGATATAAACTATGCTTCATCTTTCTCTTTTTTATTGGCATTTAGTTTTATTATAACTGACAAAAACTTAATGGTTTCAAGTAGATACAGGTGGTGCAGTGCTAGTCTGCTAGGTTAACATTTATGTAGTCTCAAATTTAGCCAAACAAATGGAAAATCGAAGTTAGCATGTTTTAAGACAGGCATGAAATTCCAGGGTGTAGACTCAATGAGATCGTTCAAAGACTATTTTCTGAAACTATTCAGGAGCTATTGCTTTGATTTTTAAAAATCTTGACCCTTATTTTAACACTAATGTTAAATGTTTAACTAGATATTTCTGAAATAATATCTAGTTTACTTTCAGAAATTTCAAGAAGGTACCTGGGGATACCTTGATTTCTACAAACAGTGAAGATTTGAATAAACTCACATTTACTGAATTTTTATAATACTTTTATAAGTGTTCAAGATTAATCAAACACATCAATGAGTAGACATTTATTTACACAGTGGCTAAGAAAATAGTCTTGGATTAGGTTTTTGGTGTTTACTAGCATCACTTACTGTAGGATACTACGCAGGTTTCTTAATCTCCTGGTGTCTAAGTTCCTACATCTATAAAAATAAGACAATAATAATAATAGTAACCACTCAAATGGTGCTTAATACTATATACCCTATTTACTTCTTTCTCCACTATCACAACCCTCTACTACTCCTTGATTGGTTACTCATATGGACAGTTTTAATTGTAGCTTCTTGGGTCGGGGATTTAGCTCAGCACCCTAAGCGCCTGCCTGGCAAGCATGAGGTCATGAGCTTGATACCCAGTACCAAAAAAAAAAAAAAAAAGTAACTTCTTGTCATTACTCTAGGACCCTGAACAATTAAAATAAAGCTAATGATTTGTTTTGTTCAAACATTTGATTATTATATTAATAAATATTTGTGTGGAGGCTAGTATAGTGTTGGATCAAAGAAGCTTCCAGTAGGTCCCCTGGCTCACCATGGGGTGTTTGTTATTGTTGTATTTATCTATCTTTTCTGGGCATACTTTCTATTCTCCTTGAGGGAAAAGACACATAAAGACTTCTTAAAGTAGTTGCCTCTGAGTTCCCTTGGGAAAAGATGAAGAAGCCCCTTGAAATAGAAATGACCTCTTTTTCTCTTCATGTATTTACCTCTCCAAGACATATTGTGATAATGATTCAGTCATTCTACCAAATTGCAAGGCTTGTTTCCATTTATTGAGTCATTGGCTGGGTCATTGACCCCCTCAAACACACAGTAAGGTTGTATCAATCTGTAATTTGATGACAGCTCAGCTTTTAACAAAATTCCTCTTATTCTCTTCTGAATAGCCATGATTCATTTTAGCAGCTAAATTCATCACATGGTATATTCTGGGTCTTCTGAACACAATTAGAGCTTCATGGGATGTATCCAAATTCAGAAGTAAATGAAGGGTAAAGTGGTATGCTAGTGTGACTGCTGTCTGACTAATTCAAATCTATTTGCCCTCCATCATTCCTGTGTCACTGTAGCCATACCAAAGTGGATTCTGTGAAGCTGATTGAATCACAACAACTCGAAGCTTAATAAGCTGCTAAAATGTAAATGCTGACCTGCAGAATTTTGCATGGCTAATGAAGGCAGAGTTTGGACTCCACAATTATATTGCACAGCTTTACCAAAACAGTCAATAACTGTTTGCAAATCCATTTGATCTACTTAGTGTGTCTGCACACATATAGATGCAATGAATATATTTTAATACTATCTTAACTCTTTCAGAGAAAATGGCATGAACAGAAAGAAGCAATAGGTGTGGAATGAGGGTCTGCTTTGCATCTTGATTTTAAGGATGGCTGATATACAATCCCTAGACAATTTTGTTTGGTGATCATAGCATCAATTCTAAGAAAAAGAAACTTTCTGCCAATAAGTATTGCAAATAGTTTTGGTTTTGGAAGGAAATTGAGGAGAGAATGGACAAAAGAGAACACAAATGTATGAGTTACAAATGTTGGATCTTTCCATCTGAAAACTGTAAATACAATATAAATTTTCCTGGCATTGAATTAGATATGGCAGATCCCTCATTCCATTGATCTGGAGGGTAATAATATTTATCAAATTATAATCTTTCAGTGGAAGCAAAAATACTGACTGAGGAGACATTCCAATTATTCATGGCCTTTGTTATTGTGCTATTATCTTTATGTTTATTTTGTCTGAGTGTTTTGGTGAGGAGAGAACAGACTGAAGAAAATGTACAATTTGAAATAGTACAGGGTGTATACACTGGAAAGTGATAAATGCTTATGTAATTTTTCACTTTGAATTAGAGACAAAGTTCAGATCCAAACCAAAAACATAATTAGTTATAATGACATTCTATTTTGTTTAGATCATTTTAAATTTCAAAATGTGTCATTAAATGCACAGATTATTTCTTTTCATCTCTTCTCCTGGGTGAGTCTTTGCTTAAAGCAAGTGTCCATGATAGAACAGAGGAAATCTTTATAAGGCAATAGTTAAGCATAATGATCACAACTGGGAATGTAGACTTGTTTTAAATTGTTTTTTCAGGGTCCAAAGGTATATTTAGGTATCTGGATATATTTAAAACATACTCAACTCTCAGACAGTTTGGGTACTATCTGAGCCCACGACACAGATAATAACAAGGTTTAAAAGAGGAATTAGGAGGGGACAGATCATTATACTTATCGCTATAATCACTCTGAAAGAGTTTTCTCTAGAGCCAGACTAGTTCAGTCATCTGGAGATTTCTTCAAATGTTGTGAAAGGATTTGATTGCAGGACACATAAAAATGCCATTGATTTGTTAAGTTCATAGAATACTCAAATTACCTGTCTTTTCTAGATGACCTAAACCTAATTGCTAGACCTGAGTCTTTTGGGAAATCTAATTTTTTATTCCAGCCTAACCCTAATTATAAATTTGGTTATTTATGCCCTTCTAATATTGTACTTTCATTTAACTAGCTAACAACCAGAAAATGTACAGTATTTAGAGATTAAATATTCAGGCCACCCTGAGAATCAGCACCACTCACAGGCTGCTGGGGGACAGTCAGATGCCAACCTTTCCCCATGATTCAGTGCCATTCACAGACTGCAGGGGAAGGGAACAAGAAGTCACCAAGAAGGTAGCCCTCCCTGTGAATCAGTGCCATGCATGGACCTCTGGGAGGAGAGCCAGATGCCAGCCCATTCTAGCACATGGGCTGGGAAACAAGAAGAGACAAACTCCTCCCACCCCACCCTGTAAGCGCCTAGCGGATCCAGAGAAACACAGGCTGTGATGATAATTATTGAAGTAAAACACAATTTAATGCTTGTAGTGTTTAGTGTTTCACTGACTGCAGGAATAAAGCTGGTAGTCTGATCATCTGTTCAGAGGATAACAATATGCATTGTAGCATCTATGGGGGAATCTCCTTCTTAAGGTGGCAGCTGTTGTAAATTCCCTGTTAATCTTTTTTTGAAGTCCTGTATCATTTTCATTATTTTGTTGGGTTGGGTTTTATTCTGTTTTTTTTAAAAATTATATCCAATGGCTTGAGTAGCTATTTCAAAGATTACCAGATCTATTACAGTAGCCATTTTGGATTTACTATTATCTTGTTTTAAAGTGCTTTGTTGCATTCATTATTTTGTTTGTATTGGTTCTATTCTGTTAGATTTTGTTTGATTTTTACTATGTCTGAAAGTATCTTCAACTATTTTGGGCACAATAAGAGGCATTATGGTAACCATTGCTGATTTCATGTTGTTTTGAAGTCCTGTGTCACTTACACTGTTTTGTTTTGATTGGCTTTATGCTGTTTTATTTGCTTGGTTTTATCCTCTTTAAAACAAAACTTAAAAAGAAAGAAAACAATATGCTGGCAAAAGCCAGAATTTAAGGGTAGAGAGCAGAAACCCTGTCACTGATGTAATTCTTCAACCTGAAACTTTAAACAATTTCTCCGGAGAATGTAGACATAAGGCTAAGGGCTCCTCACGTACAATAAATAAGCATGGATGTGCCATCCAAATACCCTTCCAAAGAAGGTCTTGTTGCCTTGGCCGGTGAGCGTGCTCTCAGCAGCCCCCCTGTAGGCATTGCTCCAGCAGCAGATCCAGCCACTCACCCACACCAAGTGCCCGGGCAGCCCGTAACCAAGCTCTGTTCTAGGTTTGGCTATTTTGGCTCATCACAGAACTAGAAAAACCTCTGCTTGCTTCAGCTCTCCCTCCGTCTGACACTGACCTGATTGCAATACGAATTCTTTCTCAGCTAAATCCCGTTTCTTGTTTTTCTTTTCAAAAGCACTACCTGCATACACAATTCTATCTCAGTGTTAACTTTCCAGACAGCCCAGTGTACATATAATATGAACATTTAGGACCCAACTGAAAATGCATCCAGAATTTAGTGAAGTGTCATGAATGTGTCCTAGTATGAAAGGTTCTGAAGATAAAAGTCCTTTGTTTATAGGTCTTATACTACCCTGCCTATGTCAGTTGTGGTTTTCAAAATATTTCATACCACTAAATATTATTTCAATAGTCTCTATTGGGAAGCCTACAACTTAAAAGAATATCACTTTTAGGAGACAGAGTAAAAAAGGTGCCATACTAGTCACAGGGCAAAGAGATAAAAGGCAGCTAGGTATTAATAATAACAGTAATAAGAGACAGGGCCTATGGCATCCCTTGCCTAAGGTATCATTTTCTGCGAACCCTGACAATGATGCAGAGGCTCTCAGAATTCTGAAGCACCGAAGTAGCTTTCCACCTGTTTCCACAGTCCTTGCTTCTCTATTAAAGGAGTCTTGTTTAAAAGCTGGTCTTTTCTCTGAGAAGCCGTCAATGAAGCAGAGATTTAAATGCAAGTAGATTTTTTTTTTTTTTTTTTTTTTTTTGGTACTGGGGATCGAACTCATGACCTGGAGCTTGCCAGGCAGGCACTTAAGCCACTGAGCTAAATCCCCAGCCCGCAAGTAGATTTTTGTTTGGCTTTGTTTTCAGGGAGAAATATAGAGAATACTGGCAAGGAAGTGTAAAAGTACAGAGCAAAGGCACAAAAGTCAATACACCGTCCATTATTTCGTTGGTGATAGTGATCCCTCGTGTGTTTCATCTCTGTGCCCCTCAGGTGTTGAGGGAGCTGGAGTGTTTATATACCCTCCACTCAGTCACTGACTGCAGGCTGAGGGAGGGCCCAAGTCCCTGGCCTTTCTGGACTGCTACACTCTAGAAGTGACTCTTTCTAGAATAACTCCTCAGGCTTAGAGATGGAGACACTGGGACACAAAATCGGTAAACTCTTTGAATTTGGGGGGCTTGATTTTTTCAGTTCTTTATATGTTCTTGATATAAGTCCTTTGTCTGAGGGGTTGCTGGTTAAAATTCTTTCCCATTCTGTGGGTTTTCTTTTCACTCTGCTGGTGATTTCTTTTGAAGTGCAGAAACTTTTCAATAATATGAGATCCCAGTTGTTGATTCTCTGAAGTGTTTCCCGTGCAGTTTGCATTTTGTTCATGAATTCTCTGCCTATCCCTATGTCTCCAAGATTTCTACCTACCTTATCTTCCAGTAGATTTAGTGTTTCTGTTTTAATGTTTAGGTCTTTGATCCACTTAGACTTTAGTTTTGTGCATGGTGATAGGCATGGATCTAGTTTCAGTCTTCTGCATGTGGAGAGCAAATTTTTCCAACACCATTTATTAAAGAGGCTATCCTTCTTCCAGTGAACATGTTTAGCCCCTTTGTCAAATATTAGGTGGATAGGTGTCTTTGTACTTATACTTGCATCTTCCAATCTGTTCCATTGATCCTCAGGTCTATTTCTTTGCCAGTACCATGCTGATTTTATCACTGTGGCTTTGTAGTACAGTTCCAAGTCAGGAATTGAGATGCCTCCTGCCTTGCCTTTATTGCCCAGAATTGTCTTTGCTAGTCTAGGTTTCTTCTGTTTCCAAAAGAATTTTAGGAGTGTTTCCTCATCATGTCGCAGTGATATATGTGCACCCATGTTTATAGCAGCACAGTTTGTAATAGCTAAATCTTGGAAACAACCAAGATGCCCATCAACCGCAGAGTGGATGAAAAAGATGTATTTTTATACAATGGAATATTACTGAGCTATGAAAAAGGATGTTCTTGAGGTTTTCATAGGTAAATGGAGACAAGTTAAGACTATCCTCATTAGTGAAATAAATAAGAATCATATTTATAAACATCACATTGTATCTCTTGTGTAAAAAGTAATAAGAAATGTAAGAGTAATAAAACGCAAAATGTGTAATTGCTACTGTAAAAAAGAGAGGAAAAGAAAGTGCTCTAAAGGATATAACTGCATGTATGTTTAAGTGTGTAAGATAGATGACCACATTACTGTTTTTGTTAGATCATGGAGTAGAACTGTTAACAGTCTCACTGTTTGAATGTCTACTTTGTATGTTTTAATTTTGTAACTTGAACAACTACTTCCAAGATGACAGAATGTAATTTATCAAGTACTGATTTCTTAGCATATTTTTGTTATTTTCTTTTTTCCTTGGAATTCTGTATTGTTCTACCCTTTTTTCTGTTTTGTTTTGTTTTCTCTTTAAATAAAATTTTAGAAAAATCGGTAATTCAAACTATGTGGGCATAGGGAGAGAAGCTGACAGTGGCTACTCAGCCATGAATTATACTTTTCATTCTGATATTTTCTCTGACCTGCACTGTGCCTCGCACGTAGCCTGTACTCAGTCACCGTTTACTGAATTCTTTAAAGCTGAGACCAAGCTCAATTATGTGCTTTTGCATGTGAGGGTTCAAGGCTCTCAGAATGCTAGGGAAGATAAATACGCATGGCTCAGGTCATCTCTTGTTTCTGGAAGAGAGACGAGGGAGGGTAAATCACACTTAGACTCAAAACTTAATGATTAATGTAATACTTAGTTTTTCTGATAAGCTCTAAATTAAAGTTGGAAATTACCTAGTGCAATTCACACAGGCGCATACATAAGGAGGGAGAAAAAATTCTGATTACCGTTTTATTTGCTGACACTTCTTAACAATTTATGTTCAAGTGCTATTTTACTAATTAATGGCTGCTCAAGAAATGCCAGGTGTCAGCAATGAATCACTTACTTTTGTTAGTCTTCAATAGTATATGGATAATGAACAAGGACAAGTCATATAATTAAAGCTGAAAATAGCCTACCTTTGGAATCTGGGCCTGTCAATAAGGAAAAGATGTATTTGTCAGTATCCATAGCAGGCTATTAACAGTTTAACTAGTTAAAAGCATAAGAGAGGACTTTACTGGCATATAGAATCTGGTAACTGAAGAACTGGAAGGACAGGTAGAGCTCGGATACAGGAGTAGAACCAGATTCCCATTTTCTGCCTCTTGTCCGTGTGTCTGCGCTACCTTCATTCTGTCACACTGGCTTTTCCAGGGAGACAGAGCCATGGCTATGGGAAGTTTCAGGCTATCAACTAACAACCCTGTGCTACAAAGGAGAGATTCTCATCTTCATGCAAGTTTGAAGTACAGTTGCCCTTCTATATCTGCAGGTTCTTTAAACGCAAAACCAAACCACCAACATCAAATCAAACATATGTGAAAAAATCCAGTTGTACCAACAAGCACAACCTTTTCCCTGTCATCATTTCCACAATAGACTATAAACATTTACATAGTGTTTGTATAGTATTAGTTTTCTTTTTTCTGGTACTGGGGATCGAACTCAGGACCTTGTGTTTGCCAGGCAGGTGCTGTGCTGCTGAGCCCCCAGCTGTATTAAGTATTATACATAATCTAGAGATGATTTAAAGCATATAGGAAGGAGTGCATAAGTGATATGCACTTGCTATACCATTTTATATAAAGGACTTGACCATCTGTAGATTTTGGAACCAGCCACCTGTGGATACCAACAGAGAACTGTTCATCCAAGAGGGACTACACACTAGAAAGGCTTGTGACCAAGGATTGAGTTTTGGTCACTAGAGCCACAGAGTTTGAGGGATCGCTTCTCCGGAGAAGATGTTTGTGTAGGTAGGGTAGGCAGCAGATGGTTAAGCATAAGTGGCAGAACAAAGAAGTACAAAATTAAAATTCCAGGTGAACAGTCTGGATTAAAACTGCCATTGAAATTCAGGAAAAGGAAAGAACACAGCTCAAGTGGTTCGGGAAATAGGAGTTGAACAGGAATTGATTAATGGATACATCAGAGAGAAGAAGACATTTCAGATAAATGATGTTAAATGAATAAAGCACTGATTTGAGTTTGAATGAAGGGCACGGAGGAGACTGGTCTAGCTGGAGCAGAACTGGTCTGTTTGTGAGAAGGAAAGTGGAAGAAAAGAAAGTACGGACAATTACTAATGCCGCACAGGAAAATTGCAACAGGATTTGGACCACAGTGTCCTTTGATAATAACGGCAACAATAGTTAACTTCCCAATAGCTCTGTGAGTCCAAATTTATTTTTTCTTATTTTACAGAGGAGGAAAACTAAGACCTGACTCTTACATGGTTAGGGTCGTATATGTGCTGTGCTTCTCATTGCTGCAGGACCACTTAAAGGCAATATGCCGCAAGTTCTTAAACTGAAAAAGTCCACAGTACTTTTATTAATTTATTTGAACTTCCAAACAATTCCATGAGTTCAGTGTTGCACTTTTTCATTTCTATCTCCATTTTAAAAATTTATTTATTTATTTATGGCGATACTGGAGATTGAACCCAGATCTTTGGACAAAAGAAACAAGTGCTCTACCACTGAGCTGCATTCCCAGCCATTCTTTTTTTCTTTTCTTTTCTTTTCTTTCTTTTCTTTTCTTCTTTTCTTTTCTTTTGATACAAGGTCTTGCTAAGTTTCTCAGGTTGAACTTAACTTTTTAGCCTCCTAAGTAGCTGGAAATACAGGAATGTGTCAGTATAATTAATGTTCCCAAGCTATTTTTGAAACCATTGCAATATACCTGTTTCATCCTAATATCTCATCTTAAGTTAATTCTTTAAATTAATTTGCCTAGAAAATGGTTGGCGTTAAAATGATGTTCAGAATGTCAGAATCTAGTTGGTACTTTTGCCTCACTGCCTGATAACATGTTAATGTGCTACCTTCTCCAAATGAAATGTTGCTAGTAGATGATATGATAACACTGGATGTAATGTAGAGTACACAGGGGTACACAGGTGATTCAGAAGGCTGACTATGTGGGACAAGAGAGAGCTGGTAAGCGTTACAGTATTACTATTTACTTCCAGATCAGATAGGGGAAATTTTTTAATTTTTAAAATTAAAATAAATGGATTCTGATTTACTGAGAAGTGAAACTAATCATAATCAGATTTTTCCTTAGGAAAAAAATCATTCAAAATATTGAAATTACCTACTACAAAAATTAGGGTGCAATCATAACACTTTATTCATTGAGTATAAAAGTACTAAAAATATTTCAGATTTTAATTAATTTTAAGGAACTAAAGGGCAAAAGGGAAGGGAAAGAAGTGAGTCAAGAAAATATACATAGAAGGAGAGAGAAAGAGAGAAGAAATAGGAATAAAAGATGCGGTTACATATGTAAACATGCATATGTACTTATACACATGCATATATACTAATAATTAAAGAAGTTGCATACATTTTTGGATGTATTGTGTTCTACAAAGTTCAAAGTAAATGACTTTATTGAAACCTTAACTAGTTATAAATTCTCTTAATGTAAAAGATTTAATATAGTAGATATTTTCATGTTTAAAAGTATTAGTAACTTATTTATTCCTTCCTTTAATCAATTAATTCAACAGACAGTCATTGCACATCTTGCATCTTCCCTGTAAAATCCTAGGTGGTATTAGGTTTTACAACTCTCAGTCAAACAAAGAGAAAACCAGTATATATATGTACATAAAATCCTTTCTGATCAGTTATCTCATCAATTCATTAGGGTAGCATCTTCTCCAAATGATGGGTCACAAATATGAAATTAAGGCCTACAAATTGTGATTCCAACTTCTGAAACTCTGATCAGAAAAATACCATTCAGATTCTATAGAATTAAACCAATTGTTGGAACTGGTCTTGTATTTTCAGGGCCTAAACTAATATTTTAAGTTATGGTTAAATGTCTAACAATGTCACCTCTCTTACAACTCATTCTACTATTAGTCTAATGCATCCATTATTTTGTTTCTTTTTAGTCAGAAAAAAAAAAACTACAAAAGCTAAGCAAGGGGGGCAACAGTGAAATTTGGGATGACTATTCAAAAGAAAATGATTAATGATATGACATTTGCACAAATTTCCCTGAAATGTCTCTTTTTGTTTTGCATCTGCAAATCATTTCCAAGTATCCTGAGACTACTTTTTGTTTGTAGAAATCTATCTGGTGTCATGAACCAACTGAATTAATTTTCTACCTAAATTTAATGAGCAAAATGCAATACTATGTAATCATATACTAAAGAACTTGAGAGCACAGTGAGAGAAGCCCCTAGATTCTAGCTATAACTCTATTGCTTCATCTAGTAGAAATTTCTGTTGATTGAATGCAGCTGAGATGAATTCTGTCTTCTGAATCTGTCTTGTTTCTTATCTTCCACAGAGTTCTTGATTGTTCCAATCTGCAGTCTTAATGCTGTATCTGGCAACTAAAAATGCAGAAGTTTCAACCTTCAAAGCCACTGTGGCTCTTGAATGGCTGATTAGATGGTGCATGACACAGATCCAGCCTACAAAACAGAATTACCAATGACTTTGATCATCTGTCGGGAAGTTAAAATGAACTTATTATTTTAGGGCCTCTTTAGACACTTTTTTTGAAATCTATCATATGAATTGACTTAGGTAAACTTAGGAATGTGTAGCTGCTTTACTTGTTGAGTTGTTGACTATCTACTTGCTTTTCTGGGACCACATTAATAGTTCAACTAATGATGTGGCCTTTTGCTTTGCCTGCTTCTCCTCTGGCAGTTTCTCAGAGTTCTAAGAGATGCTTGTGTTTCAGATGACAAAGTCATGATTTTCTTGTAAAATACCAAGGACATTCAGAGATGGCATTGCACTCAGTCTACTTAACTGGAAAGTGGTCTTGTTCTACACCAGTAAATGAGAAATATAACCATGATTTTTGTTCAGGAAAATAGAGATAATTAAATGCAGACTATATTTTCATTAACAGATGAATGGATAAAGAAAATGTGGTTTTTACATACAATGGAGTACTACTCAACCATAAAGAAATATAAGCTGAGTCTTTTGTAGGGAAACGAATGTACCTGAGAACATAATTTTAAGTGAAATAAATTAGACACACAAACTTAAATATCACATAGTTTCTCTTGTGAGAAATCCAAAATATAACTAAATTAAAAAGCAAAAATAAAAGATAATAAGAAATGGAGAAAGATAGTTTACAAAAGGAAAGACTAAGAGCTAGAAATAGAAGAGATAAAGGAAGGGAAGCCAATGAAAAAAGAATTCAGATGTGTTATGTATGTGTACCAACTCACCATACTAAGTATAATTAATATGCACTATAAAGATATACTAATAAAAACAAAATTTAAAAAAATAAAAATGGCGATGTCCTGTATCATTCTCATTGTTTTGTTTTGATTGGATTTATTCTGTTTTGTTTGTTTGGTTTTATTATCTTTAAAATAAAATAAAGGATGAGCTGGAAAAGATGGTGGAATGGTAGGTAGCAGGATATGGAGCCTCTCTGAGAGAGACAGCTCAAATTCCAGAATAGAACACCCTGGAGAGACCCAAACAGAGGGAGATGGATTCTTTCAACCCAGGAAGAAACTGAAGTGAAAGAAACTGCTTGAATATGAGGTCCCAGGGCTACCATTAGAGAAGCTAAGATTGGCGAGCACTGCACTCTCGCCAAGCTGCCTGAATTCGTGCCTGGGATCGACCTGAGAGTCCGAACCTGCACTGATGCGACTGGCTTGAGCAGCCCCAAGAGTGGAGCTGAACCGCCCTGTGCGCAACTCACTTAGAACTGGCCCTGCACACGACCCATATAGAGGCACCATGAATGCGCGCCACAGCTGTGCTGAAGTCGGAGGTCGGGTAGCCCAGCAGTTCTCGGAGACTGGCATCAACACGCGGTGAGTGATGGGAATAAGACCATCCCATGGGAAAGGGGCAACCAACTGGACAACATGTTGGAGTTGGGCAGGACAGCCCTAACTCTGTAAGGAAGTGGCTTCAATTGGTTGCTCCCCTTGCAGAGCGGATTGGTGGGATCTGCTTGGACTGGGCTGCGCCCCAGGCTGGGACCCAGTGGGTCATCACAAACCAATTCCCTAAGCGCCACGTGCGCTGATGCAGTGAAGGCCCATGAAGGGTGTCTGGCCCGGAGGAGAGGAGCCAGCATACACTGCCCTTGCTTGCACTTCAGTCTCTGATAGTGGACTGCAGAGTGCAGAAGCGCCTAGCCTGCATGCTCCAGAAGAACCCAACCAACAAGAAAAGGGGCTGGGAATTACACTATACACTTGTATGGAAGGAACCAAAAACATGATGAGAGAGAGAAATAAGAAAAAACCCCCAGACCCCAACCCTGAGAATATTGATCCAGGAGAGGTAAATACAAAAGAGATTGAAGGCAGCAAGCATGCAACATCAATCACAGCTTCAGCAGGCATAAATAGATATCTTTGGCACTTTGTAAATGAGATCAAAACTGAAACATTAATTCAAGTTAAACAAGAGATAAGTAGATTAATAAAAGAAATGCTAAGCATCTCTGAAGAAGACACAGATAGAAGAATGGAGGAACACAAAAGGAAAGAAACATTCAATGAAGAATATAAAGAAAACCTAGAATTCATGAAGCAGATTCAAAGAGATTATCAGGAAACCAAAAACTCCATTGAAAGTTGGCAAAACTGCTTGAAAGAAACCAAAGATAGACTATCAGAAATTGAAGACAGGCTTGCATTGTGTGATCATGAAAGAGAAGATCTCTTAAAAATATCAAGGGAGCAGGCAGTAACAATAAAAAGGCTAGAGGACAACAAGAGGATCTATAACTTAAGAATAAAGCATGTGAATGAAGAAGCAGGAGTCAAAACAGAAGAACTGCAAAGGCTATTCACAGAAATTATTAAGGAAAACTTCCCAAACATAGAAAAAGGAAATGATATGCAGATGTATGAAGAATACAGACCTCCAGCCACCTACAACCAAAACAGAGCTACACCCAGACACATAATAATCAAGATCCCAGAAATTCAATATAAGAACAGAATATTAAAAGCCATCAGAGAAAAGAAACAGATCACCTATAAAGGAAAACCCATCAAAATCACAGCAGACTTCTTGACACAGACCATCAAGTCAAGAAAAGCTTGGAGTGAAGTAATTCAAGCCCTAAAGTAGAATAATCTCCAGCCCAGATTGATGTATCCTGCAAAACTCTCTCTAGAAATTAATGGAGAAGCAAGATGCTTCCATGACAAAGAGGAACTGGGAGAATTTGTGACCACCAATCCAACACTACAAAAAATACTGAAGGACATTCTAGAGAGAGAAAAAGAATATGAGCATTTCAGAACAGTGGCAGAGAGGCCACAATGAATGGGGCAGACAGTGGAGTGAAGGAGAAAAATAGACAACCAATGGCAGAAAAATAGAATAGCAGAAATGAGGCAGAGAAGATTGGCTATAATATCTAATATATATGACCTTGATATACTAACAAAAAGAAACATAGGCAGAGTAGATCAGGAGATAGGGTCCATTGAGATGCTCTATATAGGGAGGCAGTGGGACCCAAAATAAGCAGTGTACCCTATGGGAGTGAAAGGGAGGAACTTTCTAAAAAATGAAGGCAGAGGATCTTGTTAATGGGGTAACAAGATTTAAAATCTACATTATTCTCGTCACTCTGCTTGGATGGATTACATGCTGTTCCAGTTTGTCTACTTACACTAGACTTAAGGACAAGGTCAGCTATCCCAAAAATAAAAGGACATAATATGGTAATCATCCTTAATTTCCTATCAACTTACTATGAAGCCCTTTAAAACTTATACTGTCTTATTATGACTGATCTTATTTGAATCTGGTTTGTTAGAGTGCCATCTTGTATTGACTGATTTTATTCAAATCTGTTATGATTGATAGCATCAAGTCTAAGAGCATAGGCAACTAACTACACTGAAGATGATAAGATTCACTAAGATACCCACTCTGGTTTGATTATTACCTGCTTTTGAAGTCTTATAATGTCTCCAATGCTTTGTTTTTATTGATGTTGTTATATACTTCTGAAACATGGTAACCATTGTAGATCACCTTGTACTGTGATTTTATATGACATTTGTTTCATGCTTTTCTAGTAATTGTTTTGTTTTGTCTTGCTTTGTTTTGTTTTTCCCTCTACTACAAAAAGGATAGATATACATGTAGAGACTCATGCATGTGTAGAGCTTATAAACAGTTTATGAGAAACAACTGTATAACACATGTTGAAATGAACAACTACTTTGAAGAAAAAGAGACACTACAGTACCCAGTGCTGATTCTGTAATGTCATGATGTGAAATCCAGCAATACTATCATTCTTTGTTCAAAGTGATTTTAGTTTGTTTTGTTTTGTTTAAGTTCAACACACATGAAGGTATGTACAGCTGTTTTGAAGAAAATGAGAGGCACTATAACAGCCATTCTTAGCTTCAATTGTCTGATCTTGAAGACCTGAAATGCTTCCTCATCCTGTTCGGATCATTTCCACACTATGTTGTTTCATGTGAATTCCCTATATGTGACAATATGGACAACTAACTATTTGGAAGAAAACAAGAGTCAATATGATAGATAGTGAATATCTCCAATTGTCTAGCTTTGAAATTTATGTCTCTTCCATTGCTTTCTTGTGATCTGCTTTGTTCTGTTTCATTGTGTTTAATTTTGCCCTTTTGATATAATTGCATGTATGCTTAAGTGTGTAAAATGGATGACCATATTACTGTTTTTGTCAGATAGTGGAGCAGAACTGTTAACAGTGTCACTGTTTGAATGTCTACTTTGCATGTTTTAATTTTGTAATTTGAACAACTATTTCCAAGATGTCAGTATGTAATTTATCAAGTAATGATTTCTTAGTGGTTTTTGTTGTTGTTGTTCTTTTCCTTTTTCCTTGGAATTCTGTATTGTTACTACCCTTTATTCTGTTTTGTTTTGTTTGTTTTTTTCTCTTTAAATAAAATTTAAAAAAAATAAAAATTTTAAAATTGGAGCTGATGATTGTAGTGTAGTAAATATACTTTTTAATACAAATAGATGGATGTCTACAGGACACATTTTCTTCTTGTGGTGAATGTTGAAATAAAGAAGAGCAGCTTTTATACTCCTTCCAGAATAGAATGGTTAGGATATGAATGTTTTATTTTTGCAAATGTCGACAGAATAGTCACAGTATAATAAGATAGGTGTTATGATCTCAGAACACAGATAAATATATACTTTTTCCAGGCTAATATCATCCTATTTGCAAAATGGACAGACACTGTTTATTTTTGCAAGCAGTCAGCTGAGCTAATGTGAGTGCCAGCTTCTTTGATGTTTCAGCTTTAAGAAAGTTGCATTAATGGAGGGCAATTATGGTAATTTGAATTAGGAATAGAATTATGGTAATTCAAAACTTCTGTGGTGACAGGTATTTGGGAGACCCTGGTGTTCTGGTGCAGTTCAGAACTGCTATTAAGCCTGTGGTAATTAGCATTTTCCCCCCTTAAAATGGGTCAAAGAGTAAGGGAACATAAAACAAAATTTGACAGTATGAGAAGGGAGCTGGCGATAACATCAAAACCTACAGTCAACACAAAGAATCACAAACATAAGCATGGTCTTGGAGCTTTTTAAAAAGAAAATCACAGCTTTGTTGGTGTACTGGGAAGGCCAAGCATTTACATTGTGGGTCTGTAGTAGTGAGCCATTTGTGACAGAAAGATGGAGCACAGAAAGACATTCTTGTTTTCTGGCTTTGTATCCCAATCAGATTGTTTCTGAGAAGTCTGTAAGTTCACAAAATACAAAGCATTTGAAAGTACAAATTAGGTGACTCACTCCACAATGTTTATGCCATCACTCAACAAATGTTCATCGATTGCCTACTACGTGCCAGGCTATTTGCCAGGTGCCAGAAATATAAATAAGACAAAGTTCTTGCCTTTCCGGAGATTTTTCAGTTGAGTGGAAGCCTCAAAATCTATTTGGCTTTACCTTAAAAGGAAGGAAACATTGTTGAATTTAGAGTTTATAATCCTCAGCATTCTTTTCCTTGAAGAGTTCAGTGCTATTTCAGCCTTAAATCTTTTAGACTTTGTTTTGATCTTCTTGCTGTTTTTTCTTGGTTTTTATTTTTTATTTGTATGTGTTTGCATTAAGTAATGATTATATTCCTCCTGGGAAGTTTGTACATGTATCTAACCCATTTTAAATTTTTTTCATCTCCTTTCCCTTCCCTTCTCCTGCCCTCTCTTGATTCCTTCCTATTTGAACAAAGTCTATTTCTATGCTTCCTCCTGTCTATGTTTTATTTTGATTTTGATTCTGTTTTGGGTTTCTCATATAAGAGCAACTGTGTGGTACTTAAGCTTGTGTGACTGATTTATTTTGGTTAACATTGTGATCTCAAGGTGCATCTGTTATCCTGTGAATGGCTCATTTGTGCTTTATGGTAGAAAAGTACTCCATTGTGTATAAATACCACATTTTCTTTATCCAGACACTTGTTGGTCAATATATAGGTCACTTTCAAGATTTAGCTATTATGAATTGTGCTGTTATAAACTTGGGTATGCATGTATCACTGTAATAGGATGCTTTTAAACTTATAGGGAAGATACCTAGAAGAAAAATTTCTGGGTATATTTGAATTTCTACTGTAAGTTTTTTGAGGAATTTCCAAACTGATTTCCATACTGGTTGCACTAGTTTGCAGTCTGACCAAAAATGTAGGATTCTTTTTCCCCCACAGCTGGACCAGCATTGTTATTATTTGATTTCTTAATGATAGTCATTATTTCTGGAGTAAAATGGAATCCCAGTGTTGTTTTAATTTGTATTTCTCCAATGCCCAGTGATGCTGAAGTTTGTTTTAACAAATTTATTGGCCATTTGTGCTTCTTTTTCTGAGAAATATCAATTTATTTCACTTGCACATCTTTTAATTAAGTCATTAATTTTGGGAGTGGTGCTTTCTTTATGGTCTTTTTAAAATATCCCATCTATTAGTCCTGTCTGAGGAATTGCTGGCAGCTTTTTCCCCTATTCTGTAGGTTGTCTCTTCATGCTGTTGGTTGTTTTCTTTACTGTGCATGAGGCTTTGAATTTGGAAATAATCCCATCTGTTCTTTCTCAGTACTATTCCTGTGCAACTGGAATTCTGTTCAATAAACCACTGTCTACACCTGTGATGCCAAGAGTTTTACCTACTTTATGTCCCAGTAGATTAAGTCCTTCTGTTCTAACATTTAGATCTTTGATCCAATTTGGGTTTACTTTAGTATGTAGTGAGACATATAAGTCTACAGTCAATCTTCTGCACATAGATAGCCAATTTTCCCAGCATCATTTATTAAAGAGGCTGTATTTCCACCAATGTATGTTTTTGGCCCCTTGGCCTGAGATCAAATAATTCAATGTGTCTGAGATTGTTTCTGTATCCTCTGTTCTGTTTTGCCGATTCACATGCCTATTTTTGTGCCATGCTGTTTTTATCACTAGAGCTCTGTAATGTAACTTCAAATCTGTGATTGTGATGCCTTCTGTTTCGATGTCTCTTGAAGTCTATAAAGGTAGTAAAAAGATGAGAGAGTGCTTTTAAACTAGGATATGACATAAATGCCTGCAAAAAGTTTATATT
Source organism: Dolichotis patagonum (assembly GCA_004027295.1). Taxonomy (NCBI): domain Eukaryota; kingdom Metazoa; phylum Chordata; class Mammalia; order Rodentia; family Caviidae; genus Dolichotis; species Dolichotis patagonum. The sequence continues at coordinate 76,363 of PVJX010001712.1, forward strand.
TACCTTAATATCACATAAGTGGGAACTTCCACAGTTAGTGTTGCAGGTCAAAGGTATCACTAACAATCCAGACTTCTACACTTTCTGATCTTTGTTTCCATTGCCACACATATTCTTTCAAAGCTCTGCAAAATTTGTTTGACTTTGTGTGTGTAGTTCTCTAGCATTTTCTCTGTGTTTTGAAATTCTTCATTATTTAACACCAATTTCTGTATAACATCCTTCTAGTTCAAGAAAAATACAGTCACTCTGGGGAGGAAATTTAAAACTTTCCCTTTCAAATGTATGAAACTTGGATATTTCAAGTTTCTTTTAGTAAGAGATAGGTGATTAACATTTGGATTCTAGGTGATGCCATCGCTGCTGCTGTATGAACCGTGGTTAGGCAATTTCACATTGAGCAGCATTATTTCAAAACAGAAAGAGAAAAAAATAGAGATCTATGACTTTAGTGGAAACTATTGTCTTGTAAACAAGCCTAAATGACCAGAAAAGATTTGTGTTATTGTTTTAATTGGAAGAAATGGCAGAAAATAGGGTCAAATCCCAATGTGGTCCAATGAGAACTATGTTCTATTATGTTGTCAAGTTAACTATGTCTTTTTCTTATCACTCTTGAGCAATGTATATCTGTGAAATGTTTCATATGGCCCTTGGTTCAGCTGAGGGTAATTGACCAAGTCAACTTCACTAGTTGGTGCTTGTCATTACCAGCTATTCTGTGTCCTCTGTGAGGAATGTATGTGGCACAATTCAGTTATTAGAGCCTCTCTTTGAGACAACAAATGTTTTCTGGCTGTTGAACGTTAACTCGTGTTACAGATGTGATTGAAACAACAAAGCAGTCCATCTCCGAGAGCCAGGAGAGTACTTTTATTGATAATCTGATTTCCACATCATGATGACTGATGCCAGAGACATAAATGCACGTGTATTTGACAGCCCCTGGTGATATAAGGACTGTAAATGAGAAGGAGAATCTGTGTAGTAAGTGTCTCTGCTCAGTTTCTCCTGCTATTTAACAAGCAAAGGTACAAGAAGGCAAATCTGTCCTCAGTATTTCAGAAAGGCTACTTATTGTCTTCTTTATAACAAGGAAATGGTATGAAACAGCTCATTGTACTGGGAAGAAAATGTCGTTTGGGAGTGTGAAAGAACAATTTGACAATTATCTTTATAGTTCTGAGGTCTGAGGGAGAGAGATGACAACATTTTATTATAAAGCACTTTTAATTGAAGTAATTAGAGGCAAGAATGTTAGTACAGGCTGAAAGATTGTCAAGAGGGAAATGGATTTCTGGTCAAGTTTGCTAAGCTTAGAGGCTGGAGATGAACTTTTGAGATAATAATTAACATAACACTTCTGAGACATTTTCAGCCTTCCTAGAAATTATTTTTTTTCCACCCCATTCTTCTTTCAGATGAAATAATAATGTTTAGCACTTAGCCAGCATCTTTCATTCCAATGGGTCCCCTGGTTCTTAAACAATTTTTCTATCTCCACATGTGTGAATATGTGTCTACACAGAGTAATTTCGGCAATTGCCCAAAATTTCAGCAATCCCACTGGGTAGCACATTGCAGCTGTTCAGCATTATCCAGCAAAGCTGCACAGTATTGCAGGGGGTGGGGATGGGAGTGTGAAGTTAAAAAAGAAGTCAAAGCCCTTTGTTAACAGACTAGGAAGAATCTGAAAGGCAGGGATGCATAGAGTATATACAAAAAGTTGTATCCTCAGCCTACTCCTATTCCTGCTTCTAATATATGAGCCACTGAATATCTAAAAGTCAGGAGAATATTGGAAGTTGGTTTTAAAGTACCTTTGAAATATGATGCTTTCAGCAGCAAGGTTTTTTGGTGCTGTACAGGGACGTCCTTTCAACACTGATGCAAAGCTGAATGCCACTTCATTGAATGACCAATATACTGCCTTTAGCATGCTGTGTTTTCCTGAGAGGTTCCACTGAAGAACTGGCTGCATCTGCTATTTAGGTCTGAGGGGCTTACAGGTAACCATGATTGGTCATTCAGCTTACATTTAAAAATACAGAAAACCATTTAATTGCTTTAAAAACATATATCCATCACAGCACTGGTGACATTTGAGAAGAGAAATGATGACTGCTTTCCCCAGCAAATAGTTCAGTGCCTGGCACACATTAGGTACACTCTATTAGATGAGGAAAGGAGATCTTTTAATTCGTGATACAAGCCTATATCTTTGTATGGTGGTAAAGTACTTTCTAAACCACTGTCACAGATACCAACTTCTGTGATCTCATTGATGTGACACTAGACTTCATTTGATTCTGTTAATGCTAGAAGAGTTCAGTGTATGAAATTCATCATAACAATGACATGTCCTATGTTGGTTGGCATGCGCTTATTCATTGTTGGAGCCTGCCCTCTTTGCACTGCAATCTGTGGGAAACTGCCTTGCTTAGAGACCCTGCCTTTAAAGGCATGTTTTAAACTACATGACCCTTTTCCATTGTTTTGCTTCTCAAATCAGCTTTGTGGACCTCAGGAGTAGGCCTCGCACCCAAGGGTGGCCATTATACGAGCTGCCAGTAACAAATGAATTATGTGTTAGTTGCTAAAGAGAAGTTGAATCAGGCAGATGTTTCTCTTAAGACTTTATAAAGTTAGAAACAGGGGAACAAACTTCCCAGCTACCAGAGAAGCTGGAAAGAAACGAGGGCATGGAGGTAAGGGTTGGCTGTAGTAAGGTAAAGTACAAGTCGAATGGTAATAGAACAGGAGAGATAGGGCCCAGTGAGAAAGCTGCTTTGTGATGAAGAGGAAGAATCGATTCGTACAGGGAATCTGAGATGTTGTGCATGGTTGATAAGATTATCAAGTCCCCGAGAAAAAGATAGAGAATTATTGTGATAATTTCCTGTTCTGTCTGTGTGAATTTTTGTTACAAAAATTTTTACTTCATAAAGTGGATTGAAGAGATGTTGGCATGACACATATTTGTTGGTAAAACTAGAGTGTAAGAAAGTGGACGATGACCCCAAATTTCACTTCCTAGGATGTTAGTGATTCTGAAGTGTTTTTGCTTATAACACTTCTGACACCACATGCATGGAGGCTTTTCCATACCAATAACCATCTCCCCAATTCTCTAGACACCTCACCATTTTCCTACAACTCAGCTCTGACACTATCCAGAAGGAGCATAAAGTTGTGCGGTTCAAGGGCTTAGTCCCAAAGGCTTCCCTGACTTCTGAAACCAATCACAAGGTGTGAATACCAAGACACCCAACTTCTGTTCAATAGAGCTGGGGACTTGCACATCCCCTCCCATTTGGGTTCAATAACTTTCTAGAATGGATTATAGAAAAAGCAGGAAAACAACTTATGGTTATTAATTACTAATTTTTTATGAAGGATACAGACAAACAGATTAACCATGTAGGGAAAGGCCCAGGAGGGTCCGGAGCACAGGGACATTTGTCCCTGTGGCATTGGTGTGCTTCACCCCCACTGAAATGTGGAAGTGAAAGCTCTGATAGTCCTTTCTTCAGCTTCTTTAGAAGGTAGACTTGGCTCTGTGGTGCAGGATTCTCACGTCCTGCATGCTACTTACACCAAAAGGATAGACGCAGGAAGAGAAAAAGGGGTTTCAGTGTGTCTTATTTCATTTTGTCTTCTCAAATTCCCCTTGTGCCTACTGACTCCCTGCTTCACCAACCACATTTTCTTCTGTTTCACTGGCCCTGCTGAGTTCAGGCCTAACTGTGGAGGTGGAGGCCACAGCTTGTGGGAGCATGTAAGTTTAATCTTTACAATCAATCATATATTGTGGGTTTGATTCTTGGTTGAACCCTGACTGACACAGTTTCTTGTTAAATCAGCATTTGCTGTTTGTTTAATTGGTTCATTGATTAGTTATGACATTAAAATTTTTCCTCTATGCTGAATCTGACAGAGAGACAAACCAGACTGTTGCCAGTTTTAGCAAGTCGATGGCAGTAAATTCTTTGCTGAAAACAGTTTCCATTTTTAAGAAATGTTTTCCTGTGAGAAACTATCCTGTCCAAGAAGCTGAACTTTATAAAATAAGAATTTCAGAGATTTTTTTCCCTAATAATAATATGCATATTTAAATTGCTTTAGTAAAACACATACTTTTTCAGTGACAGCTAAACTCAAAAGCCCTTAAAACACTGTATAGCAATATCTGAAAAGAAGCCACTTATTTGGATATTTTGGAGCTCTGACATGCACGTGGCCCTAGAATTTAGTATTCACTATCTAAGCTCTATATTAATGTATTTACACATAAATCTTGACTGAAGCCCCACACTTATCTTTTTCTATTATTATTATTATTATTATTTATTTGTATACTAGGAAGACAATACAATATTTACAAATGTGTGAGTCTGATTTATTTAACTTATAAGTATAGTCTCAAATTGTTTCCATTTACCTATAAAAGCCTCAAGATTATCCTTTATATGGCTGAGTAATATTCCATTGTATAAAACTATCACATCTTTTTTTTATCTATTCTGTGGTTGTGGGAATTTTGGTTGTTTATAAGATTTAGCTATTACAAATTGTGCTGCTATAAACATGGGTGCACGTATGTCACTGTGACATGACCTTTTAAATTTTTCTGGGAAAATACCCAGGAAGGGAATAGCTGGGTTGAATAGGACTTCCAATCCTAGTTTTTTGAGGAATCTGCATAATGACTTCCATAGTGGTCATTCCAGTCTACACTCCCATCAACAGTGGAGAAGTGTTCATTTTTCCCCACAGCCCTGCCAACATTTGTTATTACTTGATTTCTTGTTGGCAGCCATTCTTTCTTGAGTGAGATAGAATCTTAAAGTTGTTTTAATTTGCATTTCTCAAATGACCAGAGATGTTGAACATATGTTCCTGTATTTATTTGCCATTTGTATTTCTTCATCTGAGAAGTGCATGTTCATCTCAGATGCCCATTTTTAGATTGGGTCTTTGAATCTGGGGGGACTGGTATTTTTCATTTCTTTATATGTTCTGAATAGAAGTCCTTTGTCTGAGGGACATCTGGCTAAAATTCTTTCCCACTCTGTGGATTTTCTTTTCACTCTGTTGATAATTTCTTTTGAAGTGAAAAGATTTTAATAAGATGAGATACCACTTGTTGAGTCTTTGAAGTACTTCCTGTGCAGTTTACATTTTGTTCATGAACACTTTGCCTACCCCTAAATCTTCAAGATTTCTCCCTACCTTTTCTTCTAGTAGATGCAATGTTTCTGTTTTGATATTTAGGTTTTTGACCCATTTGACTTTAGTTTGGTGCATGGTGATAAACTTGGGGTGTAGTTTCAGTCTTTGGCATGTTGAAAGCCAATTTTCCCAGCACCATTTATTAAAGAGGCTATCTTTCTTCCAGTGAACATGTTTAGCCCCTTTGTCGAAGACAAGGTGGCTGAGTGTCTCTGTAGGTGTGTTTGCATCTTCTAATATGTGTCATCGATCCTCAGTTCTGTTTTGTTGCCAGTACCATGCTGATTTTATCACTGTACCTTTGTAATACAATTTCAAGTCAGGGACTGAGATGCCTCCTGCCTTGCCTTTGTTGCCCAGGATTACCTTTGTTATTCTAGATTTCTCCTTTTTCCAAATGAATTTTAGGAATGTTTTCTCTAGATCTGTAAGTATGTTGATGGTATTTTGATTTAGTATTGCACTAGTATTGCACTAGTATACTATTGCACTAGTATACTAGTTTTGGGAGTATGGCCATTTTCACAATGTTGATTCTTCCTAACCAAGAGTGAGAAATATCTTTCCATTTTCTGACATCTTCTTCAATATCTTTTTTTAGAGTATTATGGCTTTCAGTGTGTAGCTCTTTTACATCATTTATTAGGTTGATTCCTAAGTATTTCACTTTTTTGTTAACAGCAAATGCATTTATTAGAAAAAGAAAGTTATGAAATGTCCTTATATCTTTCCTTAAGAAATTAGAAATAAAAGATTAAGCAAAAAACAAATCAAAGAAAATAATAAAGTTCAGAAAACACAATCCTTTGTCAAAATGCCAACATCATTTTTCATAAAAATTAACATTTTTATTCTTTCATTTCTATAGAAATACAAAAGACTCAGAATAGTGTAAACAATTTTGGTAAAGGAACAAAATTAGCACTCCAATCCCATGATTTATCACAAAGTTACACAAATCATGACAAGATGGTACTGATATAAAGATAGACAAACCACTGAGGTACCAACATGAAGCCCCAAAATAGATATCCACATAATAGACAATTGATTTCTGGTTTTTTTTTTTTGGTACTGGGCATTGAACTCACAACCTTGTGCTTGACAGTGAGCTAAATTCTTGGCCCCAGACAATTGATTTCTGGCAAAGATGCAAAAGCGATTAAGTGGAGAAAGGATTGTAACTTCAGTAAATATACTGGAACAACTAACTGGATATCCACGTGCAAAAAACCACAAACCTTATAGCACATGAAAAATTTCTTAAGACATCCAAAAGTCAACTCAAAATGGAATAGATTAGCAGATACAACTACAACTACAAACATACTCAGGCACCTTATCTTTGATAAAAGGGCCAAACATGTCCATTGGAAGAAAGATAGTCTGTTCAATAAATGGTACTGGAAAAATTGGCTCTCCATATGCCAAAAACTAAAACTAGACCCATGCCTATCACCATGTACTAAAATCAAGTCTAAATGGATTAAATATCTAAATATTAAAACAGAAACACTAAATCTTTTGGAAGACAAAGTAGGTAGAAATATTGAAGACATAGGGGTAGGTAGAGAATTCATGAACAAGAATCAAACTGCACCTGAAATACTTCACAGAATCAATAACTGGGATTGTGTCCTATTAAAGAGTTTCTGCATGTTAAAAGAAATCTCCAGCATAGTGAAAAGAAAACCCACAAATTGGGAAAAAATCTTAATGAATGGTCCCTCAGACAAAGGACTTCTGTCCAGAACATATAAAGAATTTTAAAAAATCGGATCCCTAAAATACAAAGACCCATTTCAAAAATGGGCATCTGAGATGAATACACAGCTCTCAGATGAAGAAATACAAATGGCAAATAAATACATGAAAAAATGCTCAGCATCATTGATCATTGAGAAATGCAAGTTAAAACAACACTGAGGTTCCATCTCACTCCAGAAAGAATGGCCAGGATAGAGAAAACCACCAACAACAAATGCTGGAGAGGCTGTGGGGAAAAAGGAACTCTTCTGCACTGTTGGTGGGAGTGTAGACTGGTGCAACAACTGTGGAGATCAGTCTGGAGATTCCTCAAAAAGCTGGGATTGGAGGTCCCATTTGACTCAGCTATTCCACTTCTGGACATATTTCCCAAAGAACTGAAAATACCATACCGCAGTGATATATGTTCACCCATGTTTATAGCAGCACAATTTGTAATAGCCAGATCTTGGAAACAACCTAAATGCCCATCAACTGAGGAATGAATAAAAAAGATGTGGTATTTTTATATAGTGGAGTACTACTCAGCTATAAAGAATGATCACTTTGAGATATTTATAAGTAAATGGATGCAACTTGAGACCATACTCATAAGTGCAATAAATCAAACTCACATGTGTAAATACCACATAGTCCCCCTAGTGTAAAAAATGGTAAGAGTACATAAGATACAAAAACTCAATAAATACAGTGAAAGGATAAGAATCTGCTTAAAGGAGAAAAATAATGTCTCAGGGAAAATGAGGAAGAAAAGTAAGGGAAAAGAAAAAATATCTAAAATTACATAAACATACTTAGGATCGCTAAATGATTGTGCTACAAATTCTATAATTTCTTGGAACAAAATAGCTAACATTCATAGGATTAGAACAGTTGTGCTTATTATTGTATGGTGATCTGAGGATCTCTTGAAGATTGTTATGTAAAATAACAGCTATGCCCCTACCACCTTTTTTTGAAGACCTATATTGTCAGTGTTCTGGGCTCTTTGCTATGGTTGATTGTCTTTTTCTTTTTGTGTTTTTCTAGGAATTTGTTTTGTTTTGTCTTATTTTGTTTTGTTTTTCTCTGTAATACAGAAAGGATAGGTATAGACTCATGCATGCGTAGAACTTTTCCTAAACAGTTTATGAGAATCGATCATATAATGCATGATGAAATAAACAGCTACTTTTAAGAAAAGGAGACACTAAGGTACCCAAAGCTGATTCCATAGCATCATGATGTGAAGTCCAGAAATACTATTATTCTTTGTTCAGAGTGATTTTAGTCTGTTTTGTATTGTTTAATTTCAACATACATGAAGGTATGAACAGCTATTTTGAAGAGAATGAGAGACATTATGGCAGCCGTTGTTGGCTTCACTATTGTCTGGTCTTGAAGACCTAAAACACCTTCATCATCCTATTTGGATCAGTTTTATACTATTTTGTTTTGTATAAATTTATTGTGTGTGAAGATATGGACAACTATTTAGAAGAAAACAAGAGATAATATGATAGACAGTGAAGATTTCTGGTTGTCTTACTTTGAAATCTGTGTCTCTTACATTGTTTTCTTATGATTTGTTTTGTTCTGTTTAATTTACTCTCTTTAAAATAAAATTAAAAAATAGCTCACAGTGAGTTATTTAAATTAAAGGCAGGTGTGACATGAGTCATTGCTTTGGCTGAGGTCATTCTTTCTGGGACAAAGACTGGGACAAGATGTAGAAGGGAAGGCAGAACCTACAGAGATGTTTGGTGAAGGGAGGCATTGAATTTGCCGTGTGGATGACAAAGGAGGCCATTATACTTCTTATTTTTTAAAACTGTCTGAACTATTTTTTAATGTACATATATATTATACACCTATACATATTTTTCTTTCCACTTGTCACACTAATGAAACAATAAGATGTTTGTACATTCATGTCTTATTTATTTCACTAGTAAGTATATTCTCAAGATGCATCCACTTTTTTATAAAAGGGTCTAGATTAGCATTCTTTATGGCTGAGTAGTATTAGAAATACCACATTTTTTTCATCCATTTGATGAATGGATGCTCATTCATTGATGAGCTCATCAGTTGATGAGCATTTAGATTGTTTCTAAGATCTGGCTATTATAAACTGTGCTGCTGTAAACATGAGTGTACATATATCTCTTTTCAATTTTAGGGAGAATATACCTGGAAGGGGAATAACTGGGTCAAATGGGACCTCCAATATTAGATTTCTGAGGAATCTCCACACTGATTTCCATAGTGGTTGTACCAGTCTGCATTCCTATGAACAGTGGAAAAGGGTTTCTATTTCCCCACAGGCCATCCAGCATTTTTTATTGGTTGATTTCTTAATATGAGTCATTATTTCTGGGGAGGGGTGCAATCTTGTTTTAATTTGCATCTCTCAAATGACCAGTGCTGTTGAACATTTTTTCATATATTTATTTGCTGTTTTTACTTCTTCATCTGAGAAGTATGGATTTATCTCAGATGCCCATTTTTAGATTGGGTTTTTAAATCTCAGAGGACTGATTTTTTTGAGTTCTTTGTGTGTTCTTGACAGTAATTCTTTATCTGAGGAACAGCTAGAAAGCATTTTCTCCTACATTGTAGGTTGTCTCTTCACGTTACTGATGTTTTCTCTTGCTGTGCAAAGCTTTTCTATTTTAGAGAAGTAGAGTGAGATCTCATTTTTTGATTCTTTGTTGATTCATTTGTTGATTCTTTGCAGTAAGTCCTGCACAATCTGGATTTTATTCATAAAGTCTTTGCCTAGACCAGTGTCTTCAAGAGTTTTACCTACTTTATCTTTCAACAGATTTAATATTTCTGTTTTAATGTTAAGATATTTAATATATTTTGATTTTAGCTTAGTACAAGTTGAAAGATATGAATCTAGTTTTAATTTTCAGCATGTGGAAAGCCAGTTTTTCCAACATGATTTATTAAAGAGGCTATCTTTCTTCCAGTGAATATGTTTGACACCTTTTTCAAAGATAAGGTAGCTTAGTGCAGAAGATGCAGTTGTTTCTGCATCTTCTAAGCTATTCCGTTATTCTTTGGGTCTGTTTTATTATTGCCAGTATCACACTATTTTTATCACAGTAACTTTATAGTATAATTTCAAGTCAGGGAATGTGAAGCTCCCTGTCTTGTCATTGTTTCTGAGGATCACCTTTGTTATTCTAGGTCTCTTCTGATTCCAGACGAATTTTAGGATTGTTTTCTCTACTTCTGTAAAATATGCTATTGGAATTTTGATTGGGATTTCATTGAATCCATATAACAGTATTGGAAGTAAGGTAATTTTTACTGTATTGATTCTTCCAATCCAACAGCATGGGATATCTCTCCATTTTCTAATACCCTCTTCAATCTCCTTTTTCAGAGTACTATAGTTTTCAGTATAGAGGTATTTTAAGTCCCCATTAGATTGATTCCTAGGTATTTCATTTTTTGGATGCTATTGTGAAGGGCATTTTTTCCCCTGATTTGTCTCTCAGTGAGTTTGTTATTCATCTACAAGAAGGCTATTGATTTTTGAGTGCTGACTTTGTAACCAGCTACATTGCTGAATTTGCTTATTAAATCTAGAAGTCTTTTGGTGGAGTCTTTGGGGTCTTCTAAGTATAGTATCATATCATCTGCAAATAATTATAGTTTAAATTCTTCCTTTTCTATCTTTATTACTTTTATTTCTTTCTCTTGTCTAATTGTTCTGGATAATGTTTCCAGAACTATATTGAATAGGAGTGATGATAGTGGACATCGTTGTCTTGTTCCTGATTTTAGAGTGAAAGATTTCAGTTTTTTTTCCATTTAGTAAAATGTTGGCTGTTGGTTTGTCATTAATGGCTTTTATCAGATTGAGGTACACACCATGTATTTTGAGTTTCTGTAGGGTGTTTTTTTTTTGTCATGAACAAGTGTTAGACTTTATCAGAAGCTTTTTCTGTGTCTATTGAGATGATTATGTGATTTTTGTCTTTGGCTTTGTTGATGTGGTGTAATGTATTTATTGATTTGCATATGTTAAAGCATCCCTGCATTCCTGTGATAAATCCCACTTGGTCATGATATATAATCTTCTTGATGATTCGCTGCATTGTATCTGCCAATATTGTCTTGAGAATTTTTGCATCAATTTTCATTAGGGAAACTGGTCTATAGTTCTCATTTTTGGTTTGGTCATTCTCTGGTTTTGGTGTCAGAATAATACTTGCCTCCAGGAATGAGTTAGAAAGGATTGACTCCCTTTCAATTTCATTGAAGGGTTTGATATTGGGTTATTCAAAATTGTTGTATCTTCTTGATTCAGATTTGCAAGTTCATATGTTTCTAGGTATTTGTCCTTTTTCTCTGTGTTTTCCATCCTATTTGAGTAAAGGTTTTCAAAGTAGGTATTCATGTTCTTCTGAATTTCCATAGAATCTGTAGTAATTTCACCCTTTTCATTCCTTATTGTATGAATTTGAGTTTTTTCTTTTTTTTGGTAAGGCTAACTAAGGGCTTATTAATATCATTAATTCTTTCAAAGAACCAATTCTTCAATTCATTAATTCTTTGTATTGTTTTCTTAGTCTCAATTGTGTTAATTTCTGTTTTGTTCTTTATAATTTCCTTTCTTCTATGAGCTTTGGGCTTGAATTACTATTCTTTTTGTAGAAGCTTGAAGTGTAACATTAGGTTGTTTATTTGTGCTCATTCTGTTTTCCTGATGTGGTAACTCATTGCTATGTATTTCCCTCTTAGCACTGCTTTCATTGAGTCCCACAAGTTTTGGTATGTTGTATCTGAATTTTCATTGAACTTTAGATATTGTTTAATTTCTTCTTTAATTTCATCTGTGACCCACTGGTTGTTCAAGTTGTTATTTAATTTTCATGTGTTTATGTAGATTTTGCAGTTTCTTATGCCATTAATTTCCAATTTTAGTGCACTATAATCAGATAATATGTGTGGGAAAATTTCAGTCCCTTTGCAAGTACTTAAACATGTTCTATGGGCTAATTTATGGTCTATTTTAGAGAATGTCCTATGTGTGGATAAGAAGAATGTGTATTCTGATGTCATTGGGTAGAATACTCTGTAGACATCTACTAAATCCATTTGTTCACAGGTTTGATTTAGTTCTGTTATTTCTTTGCTGACTTTTGTCTAGTTGATCTATTTCTTGGTGACAATGGGGTATTAAGGTCCCCTGTTACAATTGTGTTATTGCATATTTGGTTTTTCGTGTCTACTAGTATTTGTCTTATATAGTTGGGTGCTCCTGTATTTGGTGCATATATATTTATGATTGTTAGCTCTTCTTGAATTATTTCCCTAACAAGTATTTAGTGGCCTTCTTTGTCTCTTCTGATCATTTTTGGTTTTAAGCTCACATTGTCTGCAAACAGAATGCATTTTTCTGTGTTCCTGTTGTTTTCCATCCTTTGACTTTTAGTCTATGAGTTTCCTTTTGAGTCAGATGTGTTTCTTGTATACAGCTTTTTGTTGGATCCTGTTTCTTTATCCATTCTGTCAACATATTTCTTTTAATTGGTGAATTGAGGCCATTTACATTGATGGATATAACTGATATGTACTGGCTTAACTTTGTCATGTTATTTTCCTGTTGTTGGTTTCCTGGTTTTCCCCTTGTTTAATTGCTTGCCCTTCCTTGTTTCTTTCTGTTGTTCTGGGAATTGTAGTCATTTTTATCTCTCTCTAGTATGTCCTTCAATATTCTTTCTAGGATTGGCTTGGTAGACATGAATTTCTTCAGTTTTTAATTATCATGGAATTATGTTATTTCTCCATCAATTTTGAAAGAAATTTTTGGAGGCTACATCCATCTAGGTTGAAAGTTGTTTTCTTTCAGGGCTTGAAAACTTCACTCCAAGCTTGTCTTAACTTGAGGGTTTGTGCTGAAAAGTTTGCCATGATTCTAATGGGTTTTCTTTGATAGGTGAGTTGTGTGTTTTATCTAACAGCTTTTAATATTCTGTTTTTATGCTGAATTTCTGGGATCTTAATTATTGTATGTCTGGGTGTAGATTTATTTTGGTTATGACTATTTGGTGTTCTATATGCTTCACTGATCTGATATCTTTTCTTATCAGATATCAAATCTGATTCTTTTCCCATGTTTGGGAAATTTTTCACTTATTACTCCCATGAATAGTTTCTTTTTAAAGTCATTTGCATTGACTCTTGCATTTTCATTGATGCTTGTCAATCTTATGTTACTTCTCTTTGCATCATCTGGAAGCTGTTGAATTGTAATTTCATGCTTGCTTGTTTTTTTAAAAAGTTTTTTCCTTTCATGATCACTAGCTGCAATCCTGTTTTTGAGGTCCATAAGTTTGTTCTCAGCTTCATTCAAATGGTTTTACCAGCTTTCAATGGAGGGGTTTTTTTTTTTTTTTTTTTGGTCTTTTTCAGACAAGGTCTCACTATGGAGTTCAGACTGGCCTTGAGCTCACTTTGTAGCCCAGGCTGGTCTTGAATTTGCAACAATTCTCCTGCCTCAGCATCCCAAGTGCTGGGATTACTAGCATGCACCACAATGCCCAGCACTCAGTGGAGCTTTTCTACTTCCTGGATTATCTCTTTGAATTTGTTTCATGCATTCAATTTCTTTCCTCAATCGTTCATTCAAGGTTTCCATCATTTTCCCATGCTCCTCTACTTTTTTTTAAATCTATGTCTTCTCTAGCTATGCTAAGCAATTCCTTTGTTAAGGTTTTCATTTCTTTCTTTACCTAAGAGATTATTTCTAATCTGATTTTCTCTATAGCCTCATGGATTTCTTTGTTTCACTTGCTATCTTTACAGAAACTTCAGGTATATGACTTCTAATGTCCTCTATTCAATGTCTTTCATACTTGTTCTTGATGGATTGGATATTTGATACTGCATTTTGCTTTTTTGTTTTGTCACTTTTACCTGTTGGGTTAATAGTTTGGTCTTTTCAATCCCACTAGTCTCAACTGATCATCATTTGTGTCTTGGAGACCTACTGTATAAGTGAAGTTTGTCCAATTGCTGGGTCCCACAATGAATGAGAGGTGCCAGTCACCTGAATTCTTCCTGCATGGCCTGTTGGGTAAGTCTTATATTTTCCCTAGGATGAATAGCCTAGGAGTATTGATGCAAGCCAGCCCAGCCCTTAGCTCTTATTGTTACTGTGGTTTTAGGCTGTCTCAGGCTTCCAGATTTACCTGGCTATATTGTACACCTCAGTTGGGACCCTACTATATCACTGGCTATCTCCTTAGGTCCTTTAAAGTTCCTCTGGGATGATGGAGGCCTTGTTGGTGCTCACGTCACCCACCTGGTGCTCTCTGTGTGGAAGAAGGACTCACTGAAAGTCTTGCTGGGCTCGCCAAGGTGGTTTGCTGTTGCTCCTGTTGACCCAGTGAGGTCCTCTATATGAGGGAAATCTTGCCACAGTGTTTCAGGCTCATTGAGATCCTCTGTGTGGGTGAGGGGTTGCTGAAGCTTCTACAGCCCACCAGGGTTCTGCAGGTGGTGGATGGGGTTGCTGACCATCTGTGGCCTGGTGAGATCTCTGAGGGAGAGTGATGACCAATGCTCCCTCCATCCGGAAGTCTCTGGAGTGGAGGAGGAGTGGCAATCAACTTTCCTGCCACCTCCAAGGTCTCTGGGATGGGGCAAGAGGTGTTGTGGATGATCCCACTGGTTGCAGGGGTCCCCAGGGTGGAGGGGGAGGTGCTGCCAAAGATCCTGCTGGCTGCAGTGGTCTCTTTTTTTGTATTCTTTACAAGGTATTTCAGATATATATTGTTCACAAATAAAGTATATTCTTTTTTAAAATACAGTCACCAAGTAATTCTTACTGTGAGGGAAAATAAATTGAAAGTTTGTCTAAAAATATGACACTGTCCTAAATTACAAAATTTAAAAAAGGAAAAATATTCAGTACTAATGCCTGGTTGCATTTGTTGTGCTAGTAGACAGCTCAATATTATCATCTATGTGACTTTTTATAAAGTTTCTTTTTAGTGAAGTTTAATTATAGTCTACAAATACTAGCAACTTAGCAAATATAATGAAAGCAGAATGAACTAGATTTATTCCGTTGGGCAACTAGATTTAATCTGATGGAAAGACAGTTTAGTATTTGAGTAAGGAAGTGAATATTTCAAGAAGATTGATCCTGTGTAGATTAAAATGAAAGACAGGTTAGATGCACTTGAGTACAAGGGTAATTAAACATAATGTACAACATTAAATATATGAAATATATATAGCAAACTTTTATATTGTAAAAATAGCACATTTTAATTAAAGGAAATTTGAAAAACTCAGATAAATTAGAAAAACGGAAATAAAGCTCCCATAAGGCATTATCACTGAATCTTCCGGCATTTTGGCATATTGTCTTTTAATCTTTTCTTCCTGGTTATAGTAACATAGCCATAAATATGATGTTTATGTGATTTTTGATCCTAATATATTTTTGTTTAACATTGTTGAAAATCCTTGAAATTTGTCATATAGAAACATTTAAGTTTAAATACATTAATAGCATTTGAGCTTATTTTTTTACTTCTCCTTTTAATAAGCTTATTAACTTATAAGGTATGATTTTGAACAGTAAACTAATCTATAAAGCAGAAAATGCAGTGAAATATAATATACATGTATACCCATGGAACTGCCATCACAATTAAGGTACTGAACATTTCTGTTTCTTTCAAGGGCTTTATCATGTCTTGTAACAACCATCCTTCCCTAAGCAACCAGTGATCTATTTTATACTAGTTTGTGAATTTTCTGGAATTTTATATGAAAGCAATCCTAAACTACATTCATACTCTTTTTCTGTCTTCTTTCACTCAGCAGAAGGCATTTGAGACTCATCTATGTTGGTATATCTCTCAGTAGATCTTTTCCTTTTTATCATGGAGTGGTCTGCTGCTGTGTTGTATGTGATTTTCTCCATGAAATATGTAGGAAAGAACCAAAGCACACTGTGATTCAGATGCCACATGCTTCTTACACATTAGTCTCCATTTCATCCAATTCATCTAATTCATAGTGCCTGTGACTCAAGCTCAAGCTTGCACACAGAATTATGTGTTATGTGTCACAGAATTGAAATCACTTGCAAATAATAGACAACTCTAATGTCTCATTCATTTAAAATATAAACATTACTGAAGACCACTTCTAGGTATTTACAACATATCAGCAAATGAAAACATTTTCCTTATTGAGACTGTTTTGTAAAGGAAGAAGACAGATTTTGTTTATAATATACAAGTAACATAAGCAGGTAAATCATCTTTCTTGTTAGAAGGTGATAACTTTTATGTAAAAAGGGAAAATGAAGCTATGATAAGGCAGGTAGAGGGTACCAAGAATCTGCCAAGGGTGTAGAAGTAGTTGGCAAGATTAAGTAGAGTGATAAGGTTAGGCCTCAGAGAGATATGAGTTTTAAAATCTGAAAATGTCAAGGATCTACTTATCATAGTATTTTCTATGTAATTCTTTGTAAACACTATAGAAGTATGTAATATTCAATTGTGTGATATATTCAAATATATCATATTTTCCTTAATCAAGCTACAGGGAAACATTTAATTTTCATTTTCATTGCTCTATGTAATGGTGCGTGGACACTGTGAATAAAACTTTTGAATTATCTATTGTTTATTTGGAATAGATTTTGAAAAGTAAAATTATAACAAAGACAAATTTTCTTTTATGTTTTCAGCTTTTAAATGTTGAATTATTGTATTTGTAGTATAAATCTTCCTTACATATGTTAGTTTTCCTAAATACATTTAGGTTCAATTTGTTAATATTTTGACTTTACATACATTTTTTAAAAAGACATAATCTATTTTTCTAATACTATGACATTTTTTTTCAATGTATGGTTTTTTTCTGTCACTGTGAATAAATGGGTAGCTTCCACTGTCTCTCTGTTCTCTGGAATAGTAAATGAAGGTGGAGAGTTTTGTTCCTTTGAAAGTAGGAAGGAGTTTACCTACAAGCCTCCTGTTCTTGATCCTAACTATCGGAGAAATTCTTTCAGATTGTTTATATCTATTCAAAATTTTCTTATACTTTCTTGGAGTTGTTTCTGCTGTTTGTCTAATTACTTAACTAAATGTTTAGCTCATTAAAAAGAATTGGCCCTCAAGTGCCCATCATAAAGCTTATCAAATTCTAGGGTTGGAACAAGCAATAATGACCAGGCAAGAACTTTACCCACTGAATTTTTGGTTGTGTCCTTTATTTACCTTCTCCAGGCCTCTCCTGACCTTCCAATATCTACAGCTATTTACTTAATATATGATATTCCATTCCTTTTTCATCATTTAGATAAATTCATGTGCTGCATAATGATGTTTCATTCAGTGAAGATGTTATATGCGATGCCAGACACGTAAAACTGTATTTCCTAGTGATATCACATCCATCTCACTTTGTGTAATAATTTACAATATTCTTATGATGACAAAATTGCCTAATGACATATCTCTTAAAATGTATCCCTATTGTCAAGTCACGTGGAATTGTAGTTTTCCTCTTGAAAGTAGGAGCTATATTTATGATTTTAAAATTTACATAAATGATTTCTGGGTCAAAACAGAGAAACACGAGTAATAGCTTGAAGCAAACAGAACAAAACAAAGGAAACATAGGTTAGCCATTGCTTTTTCTCTTCCTTTTTATATTTGTGAGACAAGTTTCACTATGTAGCCCAAGACTGGCTTTAACTCATGATCCTCCTGCCTCGGCCTCCTGAGTGCTTGGATCACAGGTGTGCATCATCATACCTGACTTAGCCAATGGTATTTATAACAGTGCACATCAGATAATGAAAAGGAGTGATCCCTAAGATCAAATTGAGTGACTTCTGTGATTTTCCCAAATGTTTGGATCATGGTGCAAGGAGTAGAAAATCCAAGTGGATCCCGAAGACTCCTTTAGCTGAAGAGATGAAACAGAGAACCAGGGGAGAGCAGGGTGACCTGCATCTGCAGGGCAGAGTGCTGGAGATGTAAGAGTTACAGAAACAGAACCCTGGAGATGTGCAAAGGGCGCCCACAAGTGCTCTGTGCCGTCGTGATCAGGACATGCGTGTGAGGCCAGGGAAAGGCCATCAGAAAGAATTAGAGAAGCAAGGGCCATGCACTCATACAGGACCAGGAGCCGTATCTGCTCTTACCACCCTGCCAGGAAACCTGATAGTACACTCAGAGTATACTGAAGGGTCCTGCCTGATCAGTGGAGCATAATTAGCCCTAGGGTTATGACTGCTCCATTTCTTATTAACAATCTTAAAAGCAAGATCTAAAATAATCAAAGCATTTATTAGTAACATTGCTGCATTTTAGGGTACCTTCAAAAACATTTATAAGAACACAAAAAGACTTAGTGCCCAAACAGAAAAAAGTTGGGGATCTGTCATCTAAATGAAGATCATCAGGGATGCAGACAAATATAACAATGTGATCATAGTTATTCAATTAACGTTAACCACACACCAACAGGATTTTGAGGCAGTTATTACATCAAGTCATATACTCAAAGTTAAGTGGAGACATAGATGATATAGAAAATGCTAAATTGAGCTTTTGGAATTTAAATGTGTGAGAATTACAATATGTGAGATAAAACCTTCACTGTATGGGATTCATAGCAGATAAGATGTTACGGAGGAAAAAGATTAGTAAATTTGAAAGCATTGCTATAGAAACTGTCCAAAGGACAACAGAGGAAAGGGCATTAAAGAAATGAAAGCAGCATTAGGCATCTTTAAAGTACCTTAAGATATGTGTAATTGGAGTCTGTAACATGAGGAGAAATATCAAAAGAAATAGTGGCCTAAAAACTTCCAAATTCAACGTACAATATGCAGCCGTAGATCTAAGCATTTCAAAGAATTCTAATGGAAGAAAGATGAAGAAAATAACAGCAAGGCACATCACAATCAAATTGCCCAACATCACTCTTAAGGAGGAAATATTAAAAGCAGCCAGAGAAAATGTCACAGTATGTACAGAGGAACAAAGACAAGATGACAGCAGATTTCTTTTGGAAACAGTGTGAGTAACATCTTTAAATTACTAAAAGTAAAAGTTCACTTAAAACTCTATACCCAGCAAACATATCTTTTAAAAAAAAGGAATGATTCTTTTATGATTTACAAAATCTGAAGCATTTATCACCAATACATCAGCATTAAATGACTGGCACTACATTAAAAGAATTTCTTTAAGCAGAAGGAATATGATATCAAATGAAATGGAATAGGAAACGCTGGAAATGGTAACATGGGTAGATATAGGAGATTTTCTTATTATTTAAACACCAGTAAGTCATAATTACCTATGTATTACCGTCGTGATGCATGCCTACGTGAAGAATATCTCACTAGCACTCTAAATTGTGAAACACTTTCTCATAGTCTCTTGTGCCGAATTTCCCTAGTATATCTACATATGTTGTGAAAAAACGGGTGTTAAAAGGGAACTTACAGATGACAAAAGCTTTTTCAGTGAGCTTTTCTATTTAACAGATAATCTTTGTACATGTCCTACTTATGGCTAAGGAAAAGACAATGATGACCACTTTGCTCCTATCCAACATTGTACAACAGGTCTGGATACTGTGATAAGCAAAGTAAAGCCTTTCTCTTGGTTGGTGTCTTATTTTTCGATCATTGCTGAGACAAAATACCCAACCTTCAAAGTTAAAAATGGAAGGACTTATTTAGCTCACAGTTTGTAGAAGTTTTTGTACATAATTGGCTGGCTTAGAGGCAGAGTAGCACTTGACAGCGGGGAACAATTGACAGCTGCGGAAAATAGTAGAGTCAACAAGGGAGAGGCGCAAGATTCTTCCTGTTCCTTATGTTGTATGCAGGCTACCCATCCTAGGGCAGGTGTAGCACTCAGACCCTTAATCCTAGCAATGGACCATGAATCAATCACAAACTCTGGCTTCAGCCTCCACTCTAAAGATCACCCCATGACTGCATGAGGCTTTGGAAGATCATCTAGATGCAAACCATAAAAACTGGCATTTTTTCTTTGTAGACAAAAATAACTATCATAGAGAAATCAAGGTACGTCAGTAAGATTGCTGGATATAAAATCCGGTAGTATTTCTGTATATTGATAACAGTCAACTAAAAAATATAATAAATGTCATTTGCTATAGAAAGAAAATTGTAAAGTGCTTGCTCATTGAATAAAATATGCCCAAGGCCTTAGTAGAGAATTATTTAAAAATGTCTACAAAGCAACATAAAATAATAGCATGGGGAACTACGTCATACTGATCATTGGAAAAGAAGTCTTCATGTTAAAGACTTTTCAGATTGCTCTATAAATTCTTTTTTTAAAAAATTTTATTTAAAGAGAAAAACAGCAAAACAAAGGGTGAAAATAATATAGAATTTTAAAAAAGTAAGAAATCACTAGTTGATAAATTACATACTGTCCTCTTAGAAATAGTTGTTCATGTTACAAAATTAAAGCATACAAAGTAGACATTCAAACAGTGAAGCTGCAAACAGTTCTGTTTAACTATCCAACAAAAATTTAGTAATACGGTTATCAATCCTACACACTTAAACATACATGCAGTTATATCCTTTAGAGCACTTTCTTTTCCTCCTTTTGTTTTTTAAAGTCCATTATCTGTTTAGTTATACCATGTTTAAGCTTGCTCAGTACCTTACTGATCTGCTTTGTTGTTATTTCCTTTTTAATCACCTTATATAATTCTGGGATTTTTTTTGACGGTAGTAGAAATACAACAGAATAAGACAGAACAAAGCCAATTGAGACAGTGCAGTGAATTTGATACAGAACCTCACAGCAAGTTACCTGTATAACAGTAATAGATACCTTCGTATATCTCATTATCTTCACAATAGTTTTCTAGTTAATTAAGTATAGCAAAATCAAACCAAAGACAGAACATTATAAAATCAATTGAAAGAGAATATTGAATAGAGCAAAACAAATAATCATAATGAAACAAAACTGAAAACAACCCTTGCTTTCAAAGAGAAGATAGAAGAGAACCCCCATACTTGCTATGCTGCCCACAGTCATCCTGCCAAGAGATGCCCAGACCTCCATCTCCAGTTGCTAACGGGGGGAGGGGGGTTGGGATGTTTCATTCCAAGCCCACGCACTGGTAGGTTCAAGAGACACTACAGTGTCTCCTCCTGGCTCACACCAGAGAAAGGCGCTTACCAAGAGGGCGGGTAAATTGCTTCTTTGCGCAGGCTCCCGGATCCCGCCATGGCCGTGGCCGGGTCACTGGGCTTGCTCTATAAATTCAATGCTAAGATAATTTTGAAAAATAACAGACATGTGGTATTGCCTTAGTAGATATTAAAACATGATGCAAGGCTATAGTTATAACAATAGTATGGCACCAGTATTGGAATAAATAGATCAATAACAATCAAGGTAAACATGATTATTTAGGATAAATGTCTCCAGATGGATGAAAAAGGAAACAGAAGAAAATATAAGTGGATAAATTTATGATCTTGGGATGTGGAAAGACTTGCTACATGAAACAAAACAAAACAAAACTCTTACAAGTAGTATTAATGGACTTGCCTACATCAAAATAAAAAAAAATTGTCAATTGAAGAACACCACAATGTTAACAATTGGGTGACAGATGGTAGAAAAATACTTGCCAATTTATTAGTTTAGATTTATTCCCTTATTAGAAAAGTTGAAGAAATGCAATAGAAAAATGGGCAAAGGTTATGGCTAGTAAGTATATGAAAAATTGCCAAAGTCACAATTAACAAGAAAAATGCAAAGTACTATGGAGCTGCAAACAGCTTGACAGCACTGAGCAAAAACAAAAATTCTAGATAAAGATAATATCACCTGCTGGTGAAGATAAAAGGAAGCTGGAACCTTATGTACTCCTTGAGAATTATAAATTGAAGATGCCATGTTGGAACGTAGTGTGGCAAAAATATGAATTAAGGGCTTCTTATACATATTGACAAATCATTTTTTCCAGATGTATAGTGCTTCAAGTACTATTCTTTCAGCTATGCAATATTTATGCTTAAATTTATTAAAAGTATAGTTTTATATTCACTAAATTTTTAAAGATAATAGAAAAGCTGATTACAATTAATGTCTATACTTTACTCATGCATCTTTTGAGAATTTATTGTGTTTTTCATATTGATTCATATAAACTTCAATATAAAATGTATTTTTATTTCATATATCTAGGAAACATTAAACTGTTTGTTTTCATTAATTATGCTGCAGCTACAAATAACCCTCAATTATCAGCTATACATTGGCCACCTATTGGTGACCACTCTTTAGAAATTTTTTAGAATATACTCACATGTACTCATCATTCTAGGATTCCAACTCAGGGAGCAGCCCCATTCTGGGATATGCTTTCTTTTCAGAAGGGGTAAAAATCAAGAGAATTGGTGGAAATAATAATCTCTAAAGTTTCTGATCCTAACTACCATTGTCGCTTGTGCTCATATATCATTAGGTGAAGCAAGTTGGCAAAATACACTGCACTTGAGAGAGTGCACAGCAAGTCACATGCCACGGGTGGCAGTGGGTAATCCTCTCACTGGGAATGGCGTAATGAACGATTAGGAACAATAATACAATCTACTTATTTGCAGATGACTAATTCTGTAAAGAGAATTCAGTTATTTTTTCTTCTCTGCAGTGATGTAATAATGGGATAAGAGTGTCTCAGGGGAAGGATAATTTAGCAATAAGAATGGTCCCTGGGAAAGTATCCTATTATAAGTTTTGGAGGTTGCAGCCTGCAGCTGACTTGTGTTGTTTATGGAAGCGGGGAATGTGGTAAACCTGCCAGTTTGCCTCGGGAGACTGGTGAGGCTAGTGGGCTGTCTGCAGTACTATTGGCTGTTAATAATATCTGAAAAAAGGAGGTGCTGTTCTGCAGCCAAGGAGTCAAGAGGTTGAAAGTGTTTAACAATTTCGAGGGATATGTCTTCAGTACTTCAAGACACACTGCTTCGGGAGAACTTTTGCCTATCTAAATCAGAATGTCAAGTCAGGCACATGGTGGTATAGGATTAAACAAACAAACAAACAAAACAACAAGTAAAGCCTCAAATAGAAGCAATTCTGTCTTCTAGCCTCCATACCATTTCAGAGTAAGAAAGTTCTTTTAATGCGAATTTAACCTGATGTGACGGTAACACTCTTACATACCCATTCCTCCACTCCAAAAGCAGTTGTGGCAAAAAATAGCACATTTTTTGGTTTAACTCTGCTCCATACACAAATAGTATTGGGAGGTTCATTTATTTCAGGATTTTAGAAATTAATTCACGTGCCCGCTTTGTGCTTAGTGCTGGGGACAGAGAGGTTGAATAGAACCTCTCCCCTCAGCAGTAGAAATGGACACAGGCAACTGCTAGTTACTACAGCGGAGCCCGGAGCACAGACATATTCTTTCTGCCTGGAGGAGGGCAGGTCAGATAAAGTTTTACAGAAAAAGAGACATTTGAACTGAACTTCGATAATAAGGAAAGATTTTCTTCCAGCTGAGAGGACGTATATGAAGGCCTGGAGAGGAAAAGAAAAGAAAACAGAAAACAGCTTTATGTTGCCAAAGTAGCAAAGACATGGGAGGGAACGGGGTAAAATGAGTCCACACAGGTAGATGGAGGCCACGACAAGCAGCATGGATTTTTGGTTTTTAAGTAATTGGGAGACATTATAAGATTTTATAATACACATGTGGTAGCAAAGTACGGAGATCTGTGTTTTAGAAGGTAGTGACTGACAATTCAAAAATGGATTAGAGAAATGAATGTGCAAATTGTGAAGCCAGTAGGAGGCTAGTGCTACTGACTAGAGAAAAATTAACGAGAGTCCCAAGGCAGCCAGTTACAGGGTAAGTAGAAAGGAGGAGGGAGATTCAAGGGGATGCTTCAGACAACGGGGATATGGTGGTAAGAGGGGAGTCAGCAATAGCTGAGGTTGCTGCCTTGGGTAGAGGGGGAAATCACTGAAGAAAGGCAGGCTGGAAAGGAAGGGAGGGGCTTACGGGGAGACGGCCTCTAGTGGAGAAGAAATCTTATTATTGGATGCTTGGACTAGAACATTAAGTGCCCAACTGTTTTCCAGTGTTCTTATTTTTCCATCTGTTGGTTGAATTTCAAGGCAGACTAAAGTTATATTGACCAAAGTTGAATTTGTAGTGGAGGTGTTGATACAGAAGCCTGGAGCTGGGGTGAAAGTTTTCTTCTTATTACGTCCCCAGAGCTACCTGTCGTCTGACCTATACTGTGATGACAGTGTTATATTCTGTAAGGAGTATTTAGGTGACTCAGTGACCCAGCGGTCCTGGCCTAGTACACTTCTGGGACTGGTAAGGCTGTGCCACCCCCTCCTGACAACAGTGCCTGTCTTGTCACCTTCTTCTCAGCTTTTCCTCTGGTGACTGCTCTATATGCAGAGGGGTGGCAAGCACTGGAGGTAGGTGTTGTTGCTGGCTGCAAGAAGAGCAAACAAGGAACTTCTCTAGGCTTTTTTTTGTGCTGGCAGCTACAGTTGTTACTGCACTCTTCGCTCTAATTAAAATTAGGGTTTCTTAGGTCTTTGGTCAAATTTTTCTTGGAATAAACATGAGTAGATTGGGATGAAATTGATAGGTATTTTTAGTTATTACTGATCTCTGATTTTCTTTCCTCTAGAATTTGCATTAGAAAACTAAACATAATTTAAAAATTCAAATCAAAGAATAATTTCATTGTCCTTGTTGTTCCCTTCCTCTAAGATTGTTTCTTGGGTGTTTCTGGTAAGAAGTCTGGTCTCTGTTAGGCTTTACCCTTACAAAGAGTGTGTATGGACATTCTTGCAGAATGTATCCATTGTCCAGGCTCAAGAAAAAGTAGGAGGAAAGGATCATACGAAAAACATGCAAGAAGGTCACAAGAGCCTAACAGCGTGTGAGGAATAGTAAGAGACGTGGAAAAATTCATTCTGGCCGTGGTTATAAACGGGTAGAGGCAGATTTACTTTAAGCTTCAGGGCTTCTTTCTTGTAAGGTCTCCATCCAAGGTCCTGGAAGGCTCTTTAGTAAAATGTTGCCATGAAAATATACATTCTGAAAAACTTTGTGTATGTTCACTCTTAAAAGGGTTCTCAAATAGAATAAGCTGTAGACTCCACAAATCTGAATCTGCTCTAGTTTATGGCCCTAAAAAAGGAAAAGAAAACAACTCATAAGATGCAGGAACTCTTCGTGCTCCCTCTTTGGTTTGAGTTCATTTTATCTGGCTCATTGACATCCTAAAATTTTAAATGCAGCTAATTTCAAAGGAAAAAAAAAGGTTAAGGTGCTGGGTGTGGAGGAGCAGGTGGGAGACAGATTTCAGCTGGCTAGCTTGGTTCAGTAATTTGCATAATTCCAGATAAACAAATGATGAGACTCATGACTAATAGTTATTGTGATACTGCCTTAATTATTTGAAGCCCTCCCCAAATGGTAATAGGTCATTTGATGCTAGACTTTTAAAACTTGCTTTGTTTGGGATGTGTGAGCTTTAAAATTAGTCACCACAGCATGCAAAACTCTATTTAAAAAAAGAAAAGAAAAGAATGTGAACATGAATGCAAAAGCATATCAAGTGCCAACAGAAAGCAGATGAGAACTGGTGATAATCCCAGGGCTTGTGGGATTTTGGACTCTGGCTTAGTCATTCAGAATTGGCGCAGAAGTGTCATTTTCCACAGGCATCACCAGGATGGCCAGGTCTCCACAGCCTCTTCGGCTTTGTCAGTTCTCTTGTGTGCATTATTAATTCGTCATGTTGTTTCTAAGCGTTTCAGCTTAGCTTCTTGTTTGCAGCACATTTCCATTCCTTATAACCTCTGCAGACCCCACTGAGGTATGATGTCTGCTTCCTCAGCCTGGGCTTTCCCTTGGTGACACTGAAACAGGGGAGATGAAGCTTGTCTCACATTCGATCAATACTTGAGACAAAGCTCAACAGTGGTGGGTAAATTGGTAATCTTATATACCTGGTTACTGCGAGGTTTTGCTTCCATGATTTTCTACAAGTATTTTTTACCTACAAGTTATTTTTAAATTTAAAAAAAAAAAACAGGGAAAAATAAGCTATTATGTTCGGTGATTTAATTCCCTAAAAAGGCTCACCAGGGCTATTTAATGGTGATAAAATACAAGTGCCTTGTTGTGGAATGTGATCAATAAGCGACGTGCTCTAGACTTAGCTCCAAACTCAAAGGAGATTGTTCTGCCTCCACTGAGGATTCTTCTCCCTTTAGAAGCAAGCTGCTGTGTTCCTGTGCAGGTTTCAGGCTGAGTTATACCACTGGGACAGATGTGCGACCCCTGTTGCTTTGCCTCTTTACGACCTCTTTTTTGTGATCAATACTGACATCACGGTACTGGGCAGTTCAGTAATGGTAGTCCTGGGGCTCATTTTGTCTGGAGACATCTGCTCTTGTGCTTGTACTGCGTAGGTTTGGTGCCGCTGTAAACATGTTGTTTATTTGCATGGCCAGGGCTACCGAAGCTCATCCTTCATCTGGATCATGAATATTTAGAGAAAGAGTCAGGTTTCAGTTAATTTTGATTGTTCCAGAATTTTTGAATTGCAACTGTTTGAGGGAGGAAGGGTGTCTGGGCTTATTTTCTGAGCAGAATATAAGGAAGTCTATGCTGTGAAGCTATATGAACATCTGCAAAATGGGCTCTTTATGTTTTTTAAAAAACGTGCATTGTAGTGGAACAGAAGCATAATATAACCCATTAGCATTAGTGTCAGCATAACAGCCTCTGAATTGCGTGTTGGTGGGAAAATATTGATAGCAGTGTATAAACAACTGCAAATGGGAAAGACAATAAAACTCTCTTCATAGAACCCGTAATTTACAATTAAATAGGTTACATTGAAATGATATGAAGTAGGGAGAATTTAAACGCTTATGCTTTCCCTTTGACCCATACAAGGCTAAAAGCAAAAAATCAAAACAAAACAAAAAAGAAGATAAGTGATCTTGGTAGGTTGTGTGCCCAGTATATGACTGATTATAGTACAGATGATATTGTTACTCATAGTTTGGTTTTGTGTAAAATTATCAGAGGTTAACATTCCATGTACCCCAAATAAGCAATTTTTTTTGACAGCAATAAGATATTTTGTTGGCAAATACATATTCACCAGTGAGGGAATATCCAATCGAAGGGGAATTTTCTCACAGATGTATAGCTGTGCTGATGAAAAATGGCCAGCTTGGTCTAGTGAATTTTCACCTTCTCTTGTGGAATGCCTAGTTTCAGCTTTGACTTCTATACATTAATGAAGTTGACCCAAATCATAATTTTCCATTTTATTGGGACATTGCTATGTCATGTAATAAGGTGACAGTAAATGAATTGCTAGTCTGGGTCTTAGGAAAAATAGTTATCTTTAGACTGTTCTCTGTGTGTGTGTGTGTACATGTGCGTGTGTGTGTGTGTGTGTGTGTATCTCATCAACAAAAGAGTACCACAAGTTCATCATTTTAGGGTTAGAAATGAGAAGGGTGTTGGAAAGAGGGAAAAGAGGTCCCTTCTAGGTCTGCCGCTTGGGTTGTAGATATCAACCATGTACAGACTTGGGAGTGGAGTGGGACTTTGGGGAAGTCAGGTCTCTGAAGGCAGATTTGGAGTGAATGCTACCTATGCATCATCAGAGTAATTTTTTTCTTCCCTTGGACACCAATGATGGAAGAATCAATTTTTGTGTTTGAGTCTTGATTTCAGTGAAGCAAGGCTAAGTCCAGTTCAGAGAAAAACTCCGACTTGCCTTTGAGAGCCCAGAGTGACCATTCTTGGGTAAAAATACTACAGAAACTAGCTCCTTGCTTTGCAGTTGAAAGCACTGTGCCAGTAGCAATTTACAATGTCCACAAGACCCTCATGACTCCGCGATAGCTGTGGAAGGGAAGAGTTAGTGGTTGTAGACGAAAGAAAGTTTCTATCATCTGTTTTGGTGGCATGGAGTAGTAGCACAGTCCATCTCTGCTGTAGAGTGCTCTCAGGCATGTTACTAGATGATTGTGACTTTCCAGGGGAGAAGTTTCCTGTATTTGTACCCCGAGAAACCTCTTCTGTGCTTATGACAGCAGTATGTGCTTTGCTCCCTGGAGAAGGTTTCTGGTCTGCCTGTGCACTGTGATGTTGGAAGCCAATATCAAAAGCCACTGTGAATGGAACAGAAAAGATTTTTGGCTTCCTCTTTGTAAAGAACAAGTTAACAGGACTTTTTGCTTACCATAGAAAGACGTTCTTAACATACTAACAGAGGACTCAAAGTCATTTCAATTGCGTGTTCTAAGAGAAGTGGCCTGTTTCAAACTCCAAGCTTGTGAGGCATGGCATTTAAGATAGACCCATGTGTGGGATAGGCTCCTGCTAGTGGTCGTGCTCCTGATGGGCTATTTCATAGATAAGGCCATTATGGAATAGACTCACTTCCTTATATGCTTATAATGATGTCTCCCATCTCTTTTTCAGTGATCCTTGCAGTATCAGACTGAAGATGAGGACGTCAAGGTTCCTAAGTAATTCCCATGATGCTGGACATTTCCTTTGTCCTTTAAGAGAAACTTATAATGTTTTCCTAACCTCAAAATTCTGTCTGGGAAAAATATCAATATTCCTAACAGAAGGGAGCTTAAGGAAAAGACAGGCAACATGGTGAGATTATATTTTGAAAAGAATTAGCTTTGTGCTATTTTTGCTCTTTACGGTTTTATAACTATTTTTCAATCAATTTGAACTATTCTCCTCCAGGTGAATTAGGATTGTGATAGTAGGAAGGCAAAGAGAAGAAAATAGCCACTATTGTGTTTACAAAATTCCAGGTTGTGGGCCAGGTATATAGCTCAGTGGTATAAGCACCTGCCTGGCAAGTACTAGGTTGTGAGTTCGATTCTCAGTACCACACCCCCCTTCTCAAATCCAAATTGTCTTTGAAGTCCACTCAACAAACAGTGGTAAAAAAGCCTCAAATTTCTGTTTTCAGGAGCCAATTTCTGGAAAAGCTCAGAAGCATATTTAAAGCATATTTAAAGCATTTTTAAATTCTGAAGGAAAGACCTTGAAGCAAACTTGAAAAGTGGTGAGCCAGAACCATTGATAAAAACCTTAGTCAGACATCAGACTCATTTGTGAGAGCTCACAATGCTGGTACCTGCACCTGGCCCAGGCCAAGTGAATCAGAGTCTCTCGGGAAGATTGCTGGACTTTGGTACTTGAAACAAAAACTAAGCTAACCCACTGAATCAAACAAAGACACTTTGGATTTTCCTAATGTGCACGAAGAGTGGACCACAAGCAGAACTGGGAAAACCCATGACCATTCTGATCTGAGAGTTGAGAAAGAGAAGGGGCAAGATGTACCTCTGAAGAAGGTTTTTGGGGCCTGAGATTAGAAGAGATTGGAATGATTCTCACGTAAAGGATCAGTTTTATCTTGAAAAACTGTCCCATTCTATCTCCTGCTAACATCTGCAATTGTGTGTGTTTTGAGGCCAATAATGCTTTCCTGTGCCTTATTCTGAGGAGTCAGTTTAGCCATATTTCTCATTCTCTGGGGAGGGCATTCCGTAGTTCAGTGTTTGTAGGTCATCTGGAATGGAACAGCAGAAGTCGAATCTCTGCCTGGACATTGCTGTGTCCTATCTAAATGTGCTCGTGAATATGCTCATTTTTAATTGAGCTGAAAGAGAAGAGAGTGTTCTTTTTTTTTTTTTTAAAGGGAAGGTGTTCTTGATACCTCAATGTGTGGTAAGGATGCAAAAAGCAGTATAACCTGAACTTGACAGGCTGGAGAGATTTGACTGGATCGAGACTTTTTTTTGTTATATGAAGAAGGCGTATCTCGACAAAATCAAATGATGGGTACTAGGTTTCTTTAGAAAGGAAATGAATTGCATGAGCACAGCCTTCCCTAATGAAGGGTTACCATGGTGATTTTGAAACAATGCTTGACATATATATATATATATATATATATATATATATATAGTGTTTAACTCTCCAGTTGGGTGAAGTTGAGGTGCTCCTTTTAAAGGAGCCTTTAAAATTATAACCAGTAGGATTGGATGCAAAGGTTAAAAACACAAATGAAGATGCTGCCAACAACTTTGCTTTTACCACCAAGTTTTAAATGGTGGGACTGCTTTTTATTTTTAATGTGGTAAAATGGCTTTTAAGGGTAAATTCAAAAGACAGCTTTTTCTGAAGACATTAAGTTGCTGAAAAATTTATAGTAACAAAAAGTTTAGACAGATTATAATAGCCATACTTCCATGATTTTAATATTAATCAGATGCTAAAATATATCAAGATGCATCTTTTAGCTGAAATGCATCTAAAGAAAGAAAACCTTACTAAGGGTAAATTGGGGATTACTGAATCTTCCTCAGTGTCCGTGTGTAGCCATTACAAATAGAAATACTTCAGCCAGAGCAGATTTAATTTTTTACAAAAAGAGCCCTTAGGAATGTCACGGTGGTCGTGATGCTGAAACGGAAAGTAGAATTCTCTGTATCTTGTGCCAACTTAGTGACCATTGAAATCAGCAGCACTGTGCTACCTAACATACTGCTGGATCAGTTCCTTATTGGAATCAAATTATGCTATTATGAGAAATCACCGTATTTAATGTGAACATAATTATTTTTATTGTGACTAGTCACAACCATAATACAAGTGACACAGTGTGTTAAGGAGCTGGCTCGCTCCGATAATTGATCTGGGAGTTCGCTGCTGTTCACTTGCTCAGCCTTGGTTTTCTCAGCTCTATGTAAGCCAGTATTTTATTGTTATCACAGAATTTTGGCAGAACAGTCAATGAAAAGCAGCATAAATCACTGAGTGAATTAATTCAGTGATGAGCATAGTGTTCTCATGATCAATCACCTTTCAAACACATGAGGCTTTTGGAGGAAACCCTAGATGAAACCATAGCACTGCTCTTATGTCTGATATTCTACCATTTCTTTGAGTTAAGGCATAATATCCCAGAGGTCTTTGTTTAAATGCAAATGTGACATACATTGTCAAATTATGTTAGCTTACCAAGGACTCATGTATGAGCCACTAGTATTCCCCTGCCACTAACAGCTTCAAAGAAAGCTGCTTTTCTGACCCGCAGCCTTAGCTCTGTCCATTTTTAATGGATCCTGACCAAAGCAGACAATACACTTAAAGTCTCAGAATGACAAAAAGAGTTCAGGCTGCTTTTATGGTGCTATCCTTAAATTTTAGGATATCTTCATTTCCTTTAGGAGTTTTGTGCCAACAAAGCTGCAATCTTTATCATTCGTCACATACTTGTTGAGTTAGTCCTCTTATTCCCGGCACTGTGACAAGTGTTATGTACAAGAAGATTAATTGGTAATGTCTTATTAGGTTTCATCTTTAATGAGCTTATAGTCAGAAATATAAATCTAACAGATAACTCAGAATAACCTAAGGCTTACAGTAGAGAAAGGCTCTGGATGTTGTGGGAGTATGTGAGATAAACCCCTAAACCAGATTGGGGCTACTGGGTAAGACTTACAGCGAAAGTGAAGCATTAATAGGGTTTAAACTGATCGAAGGAACTGTCTAGATGAGCTGAGTAGGGCAAGAAGATGAGGGCTTCCAAGGCAGGAATTTGCATAGACAAGACAACAAAAGGGTGCAAGCACCACATATTCAGAAAATTACGAGTGTGGGTCATAGTTGGTGAATTTTACTGAAATGTAAGTTTCTCATCCACTTTTAGAACTAGAAAAGGGACAGAGTTACATGACTGTTAAACCATCCCACAGCTAGTTGTCTAATGCCAGTCCTGTGGAGTTTAAGGTTGCTACTGTTTTAGAGAATTTTTACCTATGGTATCTTGTCGTATCACAAAGGTGAATCTCTAAGTAGTGACTTCCAGGTGAGAGACAATAGGGAAAAGAGGCACTTATTATTTCTCGGGAGAATATAGATAGTGAAGGAGGCTGAATTCTTAAGAGCATAAGAGCATGGTAGTACTCTGTGGGATGAGTTTTAAAATTTATTTTATTGTATTTCCTTACTATGGCTTTTTTTGTGTGTGTGTATGTGAGAGATGGGGTCTCGCTATGTAGTTGAGACTGGTCTTGGACTCACTATGTAGCCCAGGCTGGCCTCAAACAGTCAGCTATCTTCCTGTGTCAGCCTCTCAAGTGCTGGCATTACAGGAGTACACCACTACATCCAGCTCCTTACCATGTCTTCAGTCAAATAGTAACCAAATATATTTTAACTAGAAAATAAGCTAACACATATTTCCATCAAAACAAGAATCATCTCTTCATAGATTTTGGGAGTTGAAAAGTAAGATTTACTCTCTTTAAAAATTGTTAATTTTCTCAGAGGATATTCTTGAGACTACTCATACTTCAAATTTCTTGTTTTTATTGTTAGACATTGCTTACTATCATATGCCATGATGACAAAAATTTAAAAAAACCACAATTTAAAGTGAAGACTTGTATACTAAAGTTATTTAGGAGTGAGGTATGCCTACACTTTAGTTATGTAACTCCTAGATTCCTTAAGAAACTAAATTCTTTGTCTTGCTTAGTCAAAAAGTTGTATGTGGTTGGCTGCATCCTCGTCTTTATTTTCATATTTGGATTATTTTAAAAGATCCATTTTCTACTGTTCATTTCTAAATTATTGAGGAAATAATAAAATAGCAAACTTTTGGCATCCTAATAAAAACCTCAATGCTTATGTAATAATATTACTTAATCAGTCATCTTATCCTTTAAATACTACCCTAAATTTATTATTTCCAGCTTTCTTGTAGAAATTCTTCTCTATCTAGTTTGGTCTATTCACTTTTCCCTGAATAGATAATGTCCAGCCTCACCTTTTTCCCTGTTTATGCCGCCTCTTCCATCTGGATTGCTCTCTAATCTATTTCCATCTGTTACTCCCAATTATTATTCAGGGCACAACGTAATAACATGGAGAAGCTAACCTTCCTAGGTAGGAAAACATTTAAAATGAGGTTGAGCCAAATCAATGGCCCAAACCTAGATGTGAACAATGGACTAAGTGCATAAAAAATGTGGCACATATATGAAAAAGTGGTTTTCAAATTAATTGAAAAAGGTGCATTATTTATATGACCATCTCTTTGAGAAACAAAAATAAGGCTATAGTTTTACTTTATTCTTATGTTGGGAAGGAAATCTTACTTGTACAAACTCATGTTTCCATGAAGGGAGTTGCTTTGTACAGAGCAACCTTCTTGGTCTCTTTTGGTCTGTTGTATTCACTCCTTTCTGTGGAAGAAGATGTGACTCACCTGCCTCAGGGATCTTGGAAAGAGGTCTAAGCCGGCCCAGTTCAATTTCTTCAGGGCTCCACCTACTTGTGAAATGAACTGTTCTCGAGATCCACACGTTCGACGTGGCCTTGTCACTCCAGGGAGGTCAGTAGTTGTCTAAATCTACCATAATTGAGTGTCGAATTTACTCAAGGTTTTTTTTATGGTGGCAACTGCCTAAACTGCATTCTATAACCTAATTTTGTTTCCATAAAGGATATTTTTATAATATACATCTCTTTCGTAACAGTATTTGTTTATCAGTTGATTTTATTTATCCCTTTAAAACTTTAGTCACAAACCTTAGAGGCCAAGGGAAGAAAAAAAAATCAACCTGTTATTTAAGACTCAAAACTTCTTGTATCATTGGGGGTCATCTTCCATATCACCCATTGATGCCCATAATCTGACATTTATTAACTGCCATGTATTTTTTCCAGTTTTAGTTGCATTATGTAAATTTTACTATGCTCAGACTGAACGAAGACTGTTTTAGTTGTCTTTGAACACCTGAAGTACTTTCCAGTGAATAAATGCTCAATACCTGTGAGAGACACCAATTATGTCCAGCAGCTCTTTTGTGATTACTGCAGTCTAGCTTCTGACCCAATGACTTCTCTTGTATAAAAACGCTATTGAATTTGGTTTATATTTTACAGTTTTCAAACTGCATTCCAAATGACATGACTTATTTTATTTAATCTTTCAAGAATCCTATGACATGGGCAGAACAAATCTTATTTCTGTTTCTTAGATGTGACAAAAAGATCTCATAGAGGTGAGTTACTTGCTCAGGGTTATGGTGCTTATAAATTACAAAATTCAGGACTTCCAATTCCTAGAAGCTCTTTTATCCTGCCACATCTATTTTTTTGTATGAAGGTGAGAACCCCAGTGACCTTCCAGATATGGAAAGAATTCTACAACATTAGAAAATATATGACATTTCTAAGGTACTAGTTGAAATTTGATGTGAAATTCCATCTGACATGTTTGTAACAGCTTTAATTATTTGATAAATTCAATAACAGGATATTTAAAGCAGCAACAAAATCACTGGGCATAACCAATTTCATACACAAATCAGACATTTTGCACCTCAATTTTTACTCTTCAGTTCTATTTTGTGAACTAATTGGCTACACTTGATGAAAATTTAAGATGTAGACAGACTATAACAGGTGGAGCAATCACATCTTCACAAGGAAATTAATTTATACATACACACGCATATTCATAGCCTCTGATCCTGCCAAGAAAACAGCCCCAGCAGTGTGGTTAGCTGCAATTATGGCTAAGTGTCATAAAACAATTTTGGCATATCATGGTGCCCACAGGAATCACACTGGTCTCTCAGTTCTTGGTCTTCCAAGCACGTTTCAATCTCATATGAATTTGTCCTTGCAGGGTTTCTCTTCAGTGTTTTGTTTGTCAGAAAAGTAATTTGAGTACATCCTGCTACTCACTCTGTGATTTGGGGATGTTGTGAAAGCAGCTATCTTGTAAACTAGACTAGAACAAAGTATGTCAGTATGATTTATAGGAATTGCTGTGACTGTTACAGCAATTCCTGTACACCATATACAATAGTGTGTATTCTTAAATGTATTTTCACAAGAATGGTTTCATTTAAATTTCTGAGTTTCTTAAATGCCTCTATAATTACGTGATTATTATCAAATGTTTGAATAGAAGCAGTCTTTGATTATCTAGTATCTTATTTTGAACAAATTTTTATACAACTTTTTACTAGCTCAAAGACTTAAAATTAAACAAACAATTAAGCTTCATATTTAGACTATAGACTGACTGAGGAGGCTAGTAAAAACGTTCTCCCAAATTTCATTTGAAGAATCTAGGAACTTTCTATAGTAATAAGTGTGATATGTACTGGGTAGGAAAATTGCAAATTGGTGATTCATCCATAGTTTATTTTTTCATGTAGCAAGACTGAGAAAAAACATTATTATTATAAAATGGTACATTGTATTATTAAGTCAATATGAATTAGGTAAAAGGTACTGAACTTAAGCAATGTGACAATTATTTAACTGTGAAACCAGTATAGTTTAAAATATAAAATGGCATATATTCTAGAAATTCCTACTATTGTTTTATTTCTACAAATTGAAGTCACCCCACTTGACATTGATATGTTGTTTAAAAGCAAGGTTAGAACTGTTTGTAATCATATACAAAATAGAACAACTCTACTTTTTTCCCTTAAGAATGAAAGTATCTAAATACAAATAATCACATTCATTATAAACCATCAAACAAATTAACTAAAACTATGAAAATATAGACATTAAAAAGATTAGTATGTAAAATTCTGTTAAAGAGAACAATTGCTAGTATTTTGGTAAATATTTTACCAGACATCTAATTCTACACAACCACAAGTATATTTAGTACAATTGGATTACACCAAATATGTAGTCTTTTCTCATTCTTTAAAATATGGCGATCATTATTACATATCAATAAGTATAGTTTTGTATTTCCATTATACATGGTTGTAAACTGTTGTAATATAGATATTCTGTAATTACAAAATTTTGATATTTTTTTGATATATTATAAAATACTTCCTCAATTTTGCGTCTTTATACTATATGGGCCCTTGTAAATTCATTCAAAAACATTTTCTTAGATGTTTTCTATGTGAGAGGCATTCTCTTAGGCACTGATGTTATAGTAGTGAATAAGATATTTAAAGCCTCTGCTTTTATGATCTTACATTCCAAAGAGGAAGCATAAAAAATTACCAAGATAATTACAAATAGTGTTACACGCTTGAAGAAATACAGAAATATAGCAGTAACTGAATAAAGAAGAGAGGTAACATTGGCTAGTGTATTCAAGAAAGGCCTTTCTAAGGAAAAGGGGTTTTGGCAGAAACCTGAACTCAAGAAACTAACAAAGGAAAAGTTTCCAGGCAATTATTCTAGCCCTGATTTGGGATAACCTTGAGTGTGTAAAGAACAGGAGGATGGGCCGTATGGCCAAGTATAGTGGCTAGAACAAAGAGTATTAGACAAGGAAAAAAATAATGGAGAAATCCTTAGAGACTGAGCCTTCAGAGTTTTATAGGTCATGATTAAAAGTTAGAGTAATTTTAAGTGGATTTCACATTGTAAATGTTATTCAAGGAACTTAAGTTTCATGGGGGTGCTGATTACTGGTAAAAGAGCAAGGATGACTTGTTTATTCAATTTTCCATCAGATATTTATTGAGCAATAAATATGCCAACCATGGTTAATGTCCTAGAGTATAGGAGCTTCTAGGTAGTCAGTAACTCCCCAGAGGAAGACCCTGCCCTTTTCAAGCTGACATGCTAGGTTCATGTAAGAGAGTGTCTGGTAGAAATGCATGTGGAAATTAAAGTAGGGCAGCAGCATATGTGCATATGCTATTTCAGGTAGGGTAGTATGGAAGGCCTTTAAAAGAAGAAGACACTTACCCAATATTTATAACCAGTGACGACATGAACCTAGCCAATACTGGGAGGATGACTGTTCTCAGCAGATGAAATGAAAAGATCAGAAAGAACAATGGTCTTCTAACTGAAGGACCTAAAAATCTCAGGAGACCTGAACAGTAGATTCAGAGCAGTCTGAGGACTTTGGTGAAGACAGAGAGATAGCCAGAGTCCTTGAAGGTCATGGTGAAAACTTTAGTTTTCCTTCTAGCTAAAATGGGACACTATACATATAGCTTTTGCTATTAGAAGGTTTGAGCAGGAGAATGGCATGACCTCATCTCTCTCTCTCTCTCTCTCTCTCTCTCTCTCTCTCTCTCTGTGTGTGTGTGTGTGTGTGTGTGTATGTATGTTTGTGATCTCATTTGTTTTAAAATTACCTGAAATGCTATGAGAAGGGCAAAATGGTGGAAGTATCAAGGATAGATTGCAAAATGTTATACTGTCTAGGAAAGAGATGATAGTGACATTAACATGGTGATAATGACACAAGTAGTAAGACACAATAAAGTTCTCAAATACTGACAGGGAAGAATGAATGTTACTGATGCATTGCATATTTAGTCCTAGATAAAGAGTCAAGTAAGATTCCAGTCATTTGGCTTTATATATTTGGTGAATAGATGTGATAGCTTTAGAGATGGAAAATTAAGGGAGAGGAAGATACAAAGGGGAAACTAGGAATTTTTGGAGTATATTAAGGTACAAATGTCTGTTGTAATTGAGTTGACAATTGAATTACTATACAAGTCTGGAATTCAGAGTGAGGTCAAGAAACATAAATTTGGAGACCTTAATATTTGGATGATATTTAAGGTCATAGAGATAAGTGAAATCAGGTAAAGAATGAGGAAACAGTGAGAAGAGAAGATGCCCAGGAAAGAGGCTGGCAACTTCAACATTTAGAGATCAGATAAAGAGATGGTCTGTGAGAGGAATGGCCAGAAGCAGGAGGAAGGCTGGAGAGGTGTGGCAGCTCTATAGCTAAAGGAGTAAAGTATTCGGGGCAGAAGGCCATGACCAGTGTACTGAGGCCTGCCAAAGAGCCAAGTAAGAAAAGCACTGTTATGGACCACTGGGTTTCATAGTGTACAGTTAATACTACAGTGAGGAAAGGGTTTGGTAGGACATGTGGATATAGAAAGTCTAATAGGAGAGGGTTTAAGCAAGAAATGAGATAATAGGTATTTTAAATAATGACTTTTCTTATTTCTAAATTTAATCTTATTTATTCAAAATTTTTTTTGCCATTAAAAGGGAACAGAGAAATAAGATACAATCTAGAATGAACTGTGGAATTGAGAATATTTTTTGTTATTTGCTTGGTGTTAATCTTTTTATTATGAGAAACATTAGGAATTCCTTTCATAATATAAAACCCTGTGATTAAAGATCAAAGTGTTGGCTTTTTCAGTGGGATCAGTTCCTATGTTATGAGGGCAGAAGTCAGATTAATTAGGGAGCTATGGTAAGAACAAAGGGGAAGTATGATAGCAGTTTGGACTACAACGTACAAATGTTAGTAAACAGTAGAGAGAAGAGAGAATGACTTAAAGGTAGATTTGGACACAGAGGTGAAAACACTTGAGTGGAATGTAGGAAGTATGGAAACAAAGAATCAAGGCTGACACAGTTTTTCTCTAAGGCAAGGAAGGAATTTGGAGGACAGTGGATGCTTGAACTACAACTGGCCTCACATATGAACAACTTGGATTATGACCAGAATTTTAGGTTTAACTTACATCCAAAGTGTTGTTACGACCCAAATGCCAGCCACTTGTGTGGCTATGAGCAACTTGAGATGTCTATAAAGTGTATGCAAGCATCAGTCTGATCCCAGATGCATGTGTTTGTGGATGTGATTTTGGTCAATACTTTATAAAATTTCTATGACTACTGATACCAAAATGGGCCCCAAAAGCTAGAAAAAGAAGCCAAGGAAAGAAGGTAAAGAAATCAACCACAATAGAAAAGAAGGAAATTGTGGAGAAATATGAGAGTGGCATTCTTGAGACTGACCTCGCTAATATATACAGCATGGGAAAATCCAGCATCTCAACAGTCTCACAGGGAAGAGATTTGTATAAGGAAGCTAGTGTTGCTAAAGGTGTTACTCAAATTAGTAAGTCATGATCAATAGTGTTAGATGAAGTAGAGAGGCTATTACTATATTAGTGTGGGTAGGTTATAGCCTGAGTCTACAATTTGTAGAAAAGCTGGAGCTATAAATTCAGATCTCATAAAGGATAATCCATTAATGAGTGATCATGGTGAAATATTTCATGCCACAAAGGGCTGGTTTCACAAATTTAAAGTGAGAACTGGAGTTTGTAGCATAATTAGGCATAGTGAAGCAGCCAGTACTGATAAAAGGGCTGCTGAAAATTACACACATTTCAAAATGATGAAACAGAGAAATGGATTTTCCTGTCATCAAGCTTTCAACTGTGATGAAACTGGCCTTTCCTGGAAGAAAATGCCCAGGAGAGCATACATTACCCAGGAAGAGAAGAAAATACCAGACCACAAGTCTGTGAAGGACAGGCTAAACTTACTGCTATGAGCCAATGTAAGCGGTGACCTCAAGATAAAGCCTCTCTTGGTTTATCACTGTGAGATCCTGGAGTGTTCAGAAAACCTAAAGTCATGAAGAAGAGGCTATGGGTCATGTGGAGACCTAATGCAAAAGCCTAAGTAACAAGCATATTGCGCTTTTTCTTTAATGGATCAGGTAGGCTTTATATCTTATTAAGAAATATCTAGAGGAAAAAGGTTTACCACTCAAGGCTCTCCTCATCATGGACAATGTTCCTGCTCATCTATAATATTTGGAAGAAAGATCGTGTGGAGAATTCCCATGGCTCTCAGTAATGCAATTCTTCTACAGCAGCCTATGGGCCAGCAGGTTACATCTAATTTTAAGAAGCTATACGTCAAGGAACTATTCCTGAAATGCTTCTGATTTTGTCTGAGATACAAATTTAAACATCAAAGAGTTCTGGAAGGAACATTACAACTTTCCTGTGTGGGGCTAATTGAGAAATCCTTGGCCAATGTCTCTTTAAGGACACTGAGCTCTGCCTGGAAGTAAGTGTGGCCTCTATTTATACAAGAGACAGACTTTAAAGGCTATGTATAGGAGCCTGAGCCTTCAGTTGACCCTGTGGTTGATGACACTGTCACCACAGCACAGTCCCTAAGCTTGCAGGGGGACAGTGGTGTTGCTGAGGAATTGGTGAGGGGAAACTCAGAAGAATTGTCTGTTGAGCATCAGCAACTTCTGACTGAGCAAAAGAGAAAGGCAGCTGAGGAGCTTTTGGAAGAGGAAGCAGGTATCAACAATCAGTGCAGTGAAGTTCATCTTCTGATTAAATAAAGGAAATCCTGAAAAGTAGACAGAGTTACAAACATTTGTAGAGAAGACCTACCCAGATGGAGAAAAAGCCAATCACTGCATTCACTTGTTTAACGACAGTGTCATATCATAGTGTAGAACAGCATTAAAGAAAAGACAGAAACAGACAACTTTAGACCAGTTTTTAGTTCTGAAAAGGTGGAGACCTGGTGAGCCAGAAATAGGTCCTAGTGGACTATAGATTCTCCCAAGGACAGAAAGGACACTGAAGAGCTAGATTCATGATGTTCCTATGGAAAGGGACTTTCCTTCTAAAAAATAACCATCTTCCATTTCATGCTCCCTTCCTGCAGCCGAAGATGTTAACTTGAATGGTCAGTACAATATAAAGTTATTATTTCTGGTAAACCAGGTATATTTTATAACTTTTTGGTGACTACACTTGGAAATTATTAATAACTTTTTTATTATAAAAAGGTTAGTTAAGGGATGCTTTGGGAAGTTTGGGATGCATTAGGGTATTTCCATTATTTCTTATGGGAAAAAATAGTCTTGACTTACAACCAACTTGAGTTGCAGACAGCTCTTATAAACAAATTGAGTTCCTAAGGCAATGGTCTGCTGAGCCATTTAGTAAAAAATAAAAAACAAGGTGATTAAAAAAGTTTTGGAATGTGTCCGAAATTTTATTTATTTATTTATTTATTTATTTTTTGAAGGTAGAGAAATACAACAGAACAAGACAGAACATAACCAACTGAGACAGTACAGTGAAATTGGTACAGAATGTCACAGCAGGTTACTGGGATAACTAAAAGCTACCATAGTATATCTTGTTATCTTCACAGTAGTTGTTCTTTCAATCAGGTATAGCAAAATCAAACCAAATACAGACCATTATAGAACTTATCAAAACAGAATATTGAATAGAGCAACACAATTAATCAGCATAAAGCAAAACAGTGATAACAATATTTGCCTTCAACAACATGGTAGAAGGAAATCCGCCCTGTTTGCTGTATTGCATATGGTCATCCTCCCAAGAGATGCTCAGGCTTCTGGCTCCCGTTTGCTAAATGGGGAGGGGGATGGGATGTTTGATTCTCAGCCCACGCACCAGTAGGCTCATGGCTGCTTCCCAGGGAGGTGGACTGTTGCTTGATTTCCCAGCACCCTAAGTTCCAACACGGCGAGGATCTCAGGAGACACTGGGTGGTTCTCCCCCTGGAGTGGCTGC
This sequence comes from Dolichotis patagonum, assembly GCA_004027295.1. Taxonomy (NCBI): domain Eukaryota; kingdom Metazoa; phylum Chordata; class Mammalia; order Rodentia; family Caviidae; genus Dolichotis; species Dolichotis patagonum. The sequence goes on from PVJX010001712.1 coordinate 117,825, forward strand.
TGCTTGCCCAAGCAATGGCTGCTTCCCAGGGAGGTGGGCTCTGTGTCAGAAATTTTGATATGTGAAATTTGAAATTGCAATTACATATTATCTTAAGAGAAAACTTTTTAACATGGAACTATACTAGATCAAAATGATATAAATTTATAAACTAAACCATCTAAAAGTATTTAAGATTCTCTCCTCTTTTGGTAACTCAGGGAATTGTCAGTATTTTTAACCTTTGCTAATCTGATGGTTAAAAGTGTTATCAAAATATATATGCCTTTAGTTATAGTTAACATTAGTTTATATGTACATATTTATACATAATTTTTTGCTGCGAGTAGAATCATTCGCTGTGATTTGTATGTGATTGTCTCTGTGTCTTTTCACTTTCTTATTGGTTTATGAATTTTACTTGTATATTAGAACATAATTATTTACCAAATATGCTGCAACTTTTCATTTGGGTTATCATTTGTTAATCAGTTTTATTTGTGGTATTACTTGTATAATACAGGACTTTTACTTTTGTGCACAGTCCAAACTATTTTTGTGTTCTTTAAGTTCTTGTTTAAGCGTTGGTCTAACACAGATGTCCACTTTCCCATTTGGTACTAAGTTAGATTTATGTAACCCTTTCCTTCATATCCCATGGGAAGCTTTCCCTAAGACATCTGCAAATTTTTGGTGGCTTATCTTTCATGACGTTTTCTGGTTTCTGCTGTACTACACTGACTACATGTACATCTCTTTTGAGTCTGTTATCTTTGTTTTGTTCTGTGTCAATTTATTCACCTTTCCCTGCCTTCCTTAAAAGCAAGTTATGCAAGACATTGTGCCTTATTCATTTTTCCAAATGGCAAGGACACCAAGAGCACAATATTCTTTCTACACCTTGAACCGATTTTATGTATTCAGAATGTCTACATAGTTTGCTCTAATTCTAAACTCCTGTTTATTTTATTGCCAACCTAAAATATGACTTTAAATACTATAACTTTATATGTATTCATTCATTTATTCCACATATTTAAAACAAGACAAACATGATTTCTTTTTTATGAAGCATAAGTTCTAGTGAGGTTACAGATAATTAACAATGGAGTACATTTTGAGAGTTAAATAAAAACATCCAGATAATTCCGAAACTTATAAAACTCAAGGTCCGTCGGTTAGGATGTTGTCTACTCCCAGTAGTTCCTATCCTAGTTAAGTTTATGTGACATTTCTAAATACTAGAATTTGGAGGCAATATACTTGAAATTTTACTGCACTTTTCCCTTGGTAGCGTTCAGTGTTACATTGCCGTTTACTGTGCTGACATCCTTTCCCACATACTCATCATCAGAGATTTTTGGGTATGTTTTAGTAAGCACAAAATCCTTTTTAGTTCCTTTCATTTCTCATTCATTGTCCCTTTTCTGTCTCATCGGCTATAAATTATACCTGTGTTATGTGGGTTGCTGATTATTGTTGCTAGGCATTGCCATCAATAGTACAGTATATATTATCAATTACAACAAACAAAATTATTTCATATTAGGTGGATATTTATGGTGTTAACTATGCAACAATATGCTGTTATATACCTTAAGAGTAGTTGGTTAATATTCTGTGTCTCATTGCCATGACTGTTGTGATGGGTAAGGCGAGAACTCGGGCTATGCTCGAAAATTAGAGCTTTTATTTATAAATGATTTGAAATTTTTGTACTTAAACTGTTTGGATTGTAGAACATATACCTCTCTGTTGACAGCAGGGGTGGAAAGTGTTGATTTGTTCTCTTATTTAAGAATGGGCTAGATAATAAGAACTCCCATAACTATGCGTTACAAAAGAATCTAGGAAAATTTTTTGAAACTGATTGGTATATTCATTATTTTGGTATGTCTGTATTTGGATGAATGTGAAAATGCATTGTTTCACTTATATGCTTTAAATACATACAGTAGATTGCACATTAATATTTTACTGGTTCTTTTTTTTTCTTTTTTGTACTGGGGATCGAACTCAAAACCTCACACTTGCCAGGCAGGTGCTTACACTGCTGAGCTAAATCCCCAGCCCCACATTAATATTTTAAAAGCTCCATATCTTTGGTGAGTATGTTGATACAGTTTGTCTAACAGTAGAGTTGGTTTCTGGATATGGACTATTGGCTCTAAAAATGGCTCTTAGTAAGTTTTATCTGTTGTCACAGTTAAGATTGGCAGTTTGACTGATTTGGGAGCCACTTAGTGGATGAGTGAGCACAGTACTGAGTGTGTTTGTGTGGGTCAAGGAGGCATGACCTTTGTTATATCTGGTCCCTAGGCCCTTCCTCTCTAGCATTGTTATCCTGCTTTGCTTTTTGGCTGTGAAAGACTAACTGGCTTTGAAGTACCATCCATTTCCACTATGATGTTCCCACCTTGGATCAGCTGGTCATGAACTGAGTCTTCTGAAACCATGAGTCAGATAATACTCTCCTCCTTTAAATTTTGGGTGTGAGTATTTTGTTAAACAATGGGAGAGCTGATGAATATACCTGTTTTCCTATTATCCATGAGACAGAAAAAATATGGCATGATGTGTTGACTTTTTTAAACCTATCATTTTAATTTTGAATATTCTGATACACAGTAAAATGGGGGATTAAAAGTTTTATGGGCAAACTCAACATCCTTGTCAGTTGCTTTCTAATATGTGAGGATGGGAATTTAAAATGAAATTTTCAGACTTTGTAGGAGTTTGATTTTCAGATATGATTCAGGCTTCATCCATCATACATGGTTACAAAAGAGTTTGATTTAAAAAAGACTATAGATGACGTGGCTCTGGAGCCAGCACATGAAGTGGTGTCCTTCTATCGTGGAGATGATTTCCTAGACCAGTGGCTTCCTGTCATATTGGGACAGCACTTGCTTTGTAGTAAAAAAAAAAATTATGTGAATGGCTGCTGATTTATTAACTTCTTGTAGAGGTGATGATTGTTTTCTCAATCCCAGAAGGAAGAATGGTCCTGAGAGTTTGATGTAATACTTGAGCGACTAGTTTAGAGCCTGTTCTGTTAGCTATCCAAATTTATTGAGACACCTAACTCCATAGGTAAATGCTGTTCTCTTTGGAGCTGATTCTGTTGTATGCAACTGAGCCTTAAATAATAAAAGTAGTTAGTACCAAAAATGATTACAAGCAATATTATATTAAAAATAAGTCTTTGTTTTAATGCTGTTATGGTGCTTAGCAAGCAATAACAGAAGTTGTCATCTTTGGTTGTCTGAAATAATATGCCTATTGAAGGCAAGGGTTTGAAAGAGAGATTAGGTGCTATGATGTACCATAAAAGGGGTGATGATGGTGAAGATGAGGACTTTGGGGTGGGGTGGTTTCCCATAAATTGTACTGGTAAACAAGAGAAAGTATAAGCTCAACACAATGTTTTAAAATTTGGTCTGATGCTGCAGGTTGTTGAATTATGAGGTGGTTTGAAACTACAGTTTGTCATTTATTTTTTACAAAATATGAAACATCGCCTTATAAATATAGAACTCATCACTGAAGTGATGTCATTAAGGAATGCATGGGTAAACTTTTACACCCTGTAACCCTGAACTGTAGCAACTCTTTGTTAGCTGACGTAGCTCCTCCTTTGCCTGATGATATTGATCTTGCTTTGTCTGAAGACCCTATGATGACTTGTCTGAGACAGATGTTTGCAAAAGGATGATCGTTCTTCTCTTGCAGTATCCTCACCACTGTAAGGAGTCAGAATCAGATCACTGCATGTCTCAGGGAAAAATCACAATGCCAGGACTTAGAGGAAAAGGCTTACAAATGAAAGGAGTTGGCTAATGTATTTATAAAATACATTAGAGCTGGAGATTATATATGGAAAATAGATATTGAAGATACTAGATCAAGGCACTGATAGGGTTGAATTCATTGATGTAGGTACAATTGCCAGAGATTTGGGGTTCAGTGGGTAGCCTGAACATCTGAGAGTGTTTCAGTATGGTTCCATGGCTGACTGAGTCTAGATAGAGTGATACCTTAAACTAAAAGAAATTTGGATGCTAGAAATTCCTTAGTATCATGGAAAAGAAGAAATGCAAATCTTATGGAATTGAAAATGTTAGAATGGTCTTGGCATGTGAACCCCATAACTGTGTCACAAAAATTTTCAAATCTTTGATAACATTGGTTAGGGCACTTTTTTTGGGCAAATCATGTCTATATTATAAATGCTGAAAATAAAGACAGAACATGTTACTTTTCCAATAGAATTATGACTTCAGAAGTAATGATATAATTTTATGTAGATAGAAGTGTTATACCGTAAATATCATGCATAGTATAGAAGGTCAACTGTGGTTTTGGCAGAAATGTTTACTGGTGGCATACTGAGCATAGTACCCTTGGAATTAAATAGGTGCACAGCTCACTAAAACCTTAAGATCAGACTTCTAACCTGAGATGACTCATCATGTCTTCCTCATCAATTCTCAAACTGAAGATAACAGATCCCAAACTTCTTGAGTGAAAAAGAATCATTCTTTTCTCTCCTTGTAACCTTGGATTCTTCTTCCTTTATTACACCAAGGGATTTCAGGTAGTTTTATCCCATTCCACAATTAAATTCAAATTCTGAGTTAATCACTGATTCTTGAAGAAAGATTCTACAAAAAATATCACAAGCATACACTACAAATCTTCACATTGCTGTTATGTTATATAGAGGAAGACACTCAGCCCATTTAGTAATTATTGATGATGATTTTGAGATAATGCTAGTCCCTGAGACCCAATGGCCACTGCGGGTCTCCTTGTCAAGTTGGGGCTTATAAGTTCTAATGCTAAATGTAGCTTTGGACCACGCTTATCTCAGATTAGTTTTGGTAGGTATATGCATATAGATTGGGTATACTTTTCCAATTTCTGAGTATCAGGAACTAACAGTGCCCCTGTAGACTATGCTCTGTTATAAGTAACTATTGTCCCTTTGAGAACCTGTTCTTGGCATGCTATTGGCTCTGGCAGAAACTAGATCTGGATGTCTAGCAATAGGAACACCAGACATGACGGGAGAAGGGTCCAATTCACCAACTCGTAAGTTAGGGTATATCCAGCAGCAGTCTATACTCAAGCAGAAGTGAAATGTGTGCCAGAAGACTTGTTCAAGCCCTGATGCACTCCCTTTTTCTATAATTAGCTCCCAGGACCAGATGAAAAGTTCTGTGTGACGTGACAAAGGAAAAAAAATTCCAGACTGTTAATAGATAGTTCCTTGTGATAGATGGTCTTGACTTGAGGTGGACAGATTCCTGAAGCTTTACCCAAAGGGGTTGCTAAAAGATAGGGGAGGCTACAGCATGGATAGTGATGTGCCTAATGGTCTATTTTGCCTAGAATGAAAAATAGTGCAATATAATCATGGGCAATAGCTAATGGTTAATGGGCTGGAAAAATAGTGAGACTGGAGGACTGATGACAAGGTTGGATAGGTAGACCTTTTGGATAGCACCACGGACTGACTTATGTATCTTTTAAGAATGCTTTTCAAAAGGTCCCACTCTAAGGTTAGGTTCTCGAAATCCAGAGAAAATGACAGAAAGAGTTTTCTTTTTCCATCTACTCCAATGTTAGTTCAGTAATGAATAAAATGGCTGTGGTAGGTGCCATTTTGAAATTTTTATTTCATTTCTATAACATAATTTTTCTTACACTGTAGTTGATATGGCTATATATCAACTAAGTGCTCGAACTGCCAGAGGCAGAGAATATTACACATGCGGCTTAGTGGTAGATATATTATATTAATTCCCTTTATATCATGACAAAATCAGTAATTTTTATCCCTAGGAAAGGCATATTCAGTGTAGAGTTGAATGTCTACTCTGCTTACATTGCTTTTGCCAGTGAACATCTGAGGATTTACTAAATAGCTCATTCCCATTACTCCACACAATACTTTTTTCTGACCAAAGAACTAATTTTATAGCAAAAGAAATGAGGCATTAGGTTGGTACTTACGGGATTCCTGGTAATACCCATCCAGAAGCAATTGCCCATGCACAATGATGGAACGGCCTATTGAAGACTCGGTTATGGCAGCGTATAAGAAACAACACCTAGTGAGATTAGGGTGCCGTCTTACAGATGTGATATTTACTCTGAACCACTGACCAACATATTTCTCCCATAGTTGAAATTCATGGAGCCTGAAAACAAAAGTGAGAGGCTTGGGAATGGTGTCTTTTATTGTTATACCAAATGACCTACTTATAAAACTTTGTTTCCTTTTGCTTAAATTTTAGGCTCTGCTTGTTTACAGATCGAAGTATTGAGGAGAAGATTGAATAACTCAGGAGATGAAAAATTTAATAGATTATCAGTTGACCATTTTAGGAAAAACAATAACACTATGTTGTGTGAAAATATTAACCCTAAATATCATGAAAGAAAGAGAATAAGAAGTAGGGTTGTAACAGTATTAATTCTCTTTATTGTCTCCTACTGCTGTAATTTTATAGCTTGGAGAGTGAAGAAGGCATGCATATTTTGGAGATTACTTTGTTGTTTAGAAATGCAAGTATGAGAAACAGTTGTGTATGGAAGCTGAGTAGACAGAAAGTAGATTGATAGAAAAATTTTCAAATCTTCTGGATTCAAAGACTGAAACATGAACCACATTTCCCAGGCCCTCTTTGTAGCTAGAATTCTGGTCATGATTTAGGTTAAACCAAACCAGGAGCATTTTGGCGATGTATCAATTAGTAATTGAGTCACATGAATAGTTTCCATGGATATGGAGCCTTCATTTTGCTTCCTGAGGTTGTATGGTTTTGGAGTCCTCTGCTAAAGTTTCCTAATTTAGGATATGGTTCACATTTTTCAGGTTCTTGTAGAAAGCAGCTTTCCTGGTCATAGAGAGGCAGTATGTCTTTGGGAGCTGTTCTGAGGGCTTCTGTTCAGTCAGCTTCTGTTGACCTTCTAACAATTTTGTAAGCACTTAATTTCTTGCACTAGGTGTTGCTCTACATTGATTAACTAGGGTAAATCTTATTTTCTGCAATTGAATTGTGTTCAATATATCATCCTTTCAATTTAAGGATATTAGTGGGATTGTTTTTCACAGAAAAATTTCTATTACTTTCAACCATCCTATCTTATTCTCTTGTGAAAGTGAATTACATAGCTTATTGGCAATTTCTTTTAATTTAGTCCAAATTTAGACATTGAATCTCAACTGTAGTGCTCTAAGGTTAAGACTCTGTCTTGTTTTTAGAATTGATAAGGGTTTCTGTACTAATTTTGCTTGTTTCTTGTACAGTTACTTTCAACAAAAAACAAAAGTGCTTTAATAATTTATTGCATTAAAAATTCAAACGGATTTATTCTGAAGTTATATTAATTTTAAACTCAGTTTATATTCTGCTGCTCAGATTGGCAAGCTATAATCTTTTCTTTCTGATCTATTTGGAGATTCTTTCAAACAGGAAAATAGATTTGTCTGAAGGTTATTCTCTCAAGTTGTATCAGTGGGATGAACTTTTTATAAAATAGGCCTAGGGTTTCAATTTACAAACCAGGAATAGTCCCAGTAGTTCTCAACCTTGGCTGCACACATAACAACGTGAGGAGCTTCTAAATTTGATAATATAAGGGTCACACCCAACACAAATCAAAGCATTCTCTATGGGATATGTACTTTTAAAAAACTCCCCAAGATGATTCTTGGTTCATAGTGATTGTTTTAGTTTACTCAGGATACTGTAACAAAGTACCACATCCTGTGTGACTTAAACCATGAAAAATTACTTTCTCACACTTCTGAAGTTAGACGTTCAACACCAAGGTGCTGTCAGGGTTGGTTTCTGATGAAGCCTCTCTTCCCAGCTTGTAAATGGCCACCTTCTGGTTGTCACCGCATATGACCTTTCCTTTATGCAAACTGACAGAAAGAGAGCTCTGATGTCTCCCCTTCCTATTGTAAGAACTACAGTCCTACCATAGAAGGCCCCATCCTTATGACTTCGTTGAACCTTAATTACCTCCTAAGGGCTATACATACAAATTCAGTCACAGGCAATATATGATTTTTTTAGGAGAGGCAGTTCATCCATAAAATGGTGATGAACAATAATTGCTTTAGTAGAATCATTTGGATTTGGAGGCTAAATTTTAGGACATCAAATAAAGGCAGTGAATAATGAGATTTACTCTCTGTGACATTCTAGCAACTATATCTGGTTGGGTAGAATGGGAAAAAAGACACTTCATGTGGATTGGCATGGATAGAACCAGAATGTTTAGTCTGGTGAGGATTGTAATTTAAGCTGCTGTGAGGTTTAAGACATCATATTACAGGATACTCTCAGACTGGAGCTCTTAAAGTCATGAATCTTTAAGTAGATAATAAGAGTAGGAGAAATATGGTCCAACTTCAATAATAAAGCTATAGGAAATTGATGTGTGCTGCTCTGAACCACATTTTAGGAAGAAGTTCTTGACCTTGTGTGAAAGGCAGAAAGTCAGTCCTGAAGTCTCAAGAGCCAACCAGACCACACATGGGGAAGTTGTGGATTTAGCAGGTGATTTCCACCATCTTCGTCAGCAGATGTGGGAATAGTTGACTATGGTTCTCATCTGTTGGTGGAGTGGCTTTCACTGGTCTAGATTCCAGAGCACTGGTTCAAACTGCAGGGAGCATTGGAATGAACTGGTTCCATCCTTCAAGCATGGATTGTGTGACTCCACCTCCCAAAATTTCTGGCTCAAACAGGTCTGGAGTGGACCTAGGATTTGTATTTGTAACACATTTTCAATGTTTCTGGTGCCAATAATTTAGGAGAACACTGTGAGAACCACCAATGTTTTTGGCATGTAGCTAGGCAGGTTAAGAGAATGTCTTCCTTTAAAACTGTGGCAGTGTATTTCAGTAAGGGTTTGTAGATGCTTTTCAGGGTACATATTATCAGAATCAGTTCATATAAGTTAATTTTGCCTATAGTCTCCCCCTTTACCTCTAAAACTCCAAAGGTAGATTCACTGCAAACGGAAGATTAAAGACTTATAAAAGCCATCCTTACAAAAAAGGCCTTATCCAAGTGTCCAGAGAAAGAGTTAGCTTTGTTTTTTTGGTCCCAAAATTAAAGATGAAGAAACAGAGAAGAGAGCTTTGACTTACAAACGTGCCATTTCTGTCTTTTGTAAACATTTTCTATTGTAAGTAAGGTTTAAGACATTATTTAGATGATTTTTTGAGAAATGACAGAAAAATGTCACAAAGAAAGGGCTGTTTCCTAATTTTTATTTGTGCCCTCTTGGATTAGCAGATTCTAGCAGAATCAGATCTGAAGAGACTGGTAGACAAAAAGAAAAGAGTAGAATTTGGTGTGAAATTGCATCTAGAGGTCCTGACTCCATTTCTGAAGATGATTCCTTTTTTTTTTCCCTAGATGTGACCAAGTGAGTAGTCTGAGAAAAGTATCAATCAGAGGAACAATTCTTTCATGTTTTCGAGCTGACTGGGATAAGAAAAACAACACGAGTGCACAGCTTTGGAAGCTTTCTAAAAGAAACTATCATGAGCGACTCTTAGTGTATATCCCCAAAGACATCTTCTATTGATTGTCTTTTACTGAGCGCCTATCATCCACCCCTGTCTGACAACTTGTTCAACTTTCTACTTGTTGAAGTTGTGAGACTTTAAGCTGTTTGTATTCAGCACCATCAAAAGAGTGGGAATAATGTCTTTCCTGAGCCTTGAGTTGCTGCATACCCACTGTGGCGCTGCCTTATGAGAATGCTTCTCTATGAAACCCAATGACTATCTTAAAGCGCCGAAGAGCCCGCCCGGACATTAAGCAGAGTAAGGCTATGGGAAAGATTCACTCTATCTCCGCCACTAGGCAGGGCCAACACACATCAGTATCTTTCAAATAGAAGAGGATTATTCTCTGACATACGTAGATGACCACATCACTAATTGCGTGGCACTTTGTTTACATGTTGAATAGCAAACAAGACAAAATATCTGGTTCAGCTGAAGACGGGTAATATACTGACCTTTGTGTGAGTACAGAGATAAAGACTGAAAGTATCTCCTCGTAGCTACTACTTATTGAACACTTTTGCATGCCAATTACAAGATGATATCTTTTCTAAGTACCATATTATTAAACCACCTCACAACCCCATAAATCATTCATTTTTATTTTTGTATCTTAAGCACTAGAGAACCAATCACATAGTTTGAAAGTAGAGGAGCCAGGGTTAGACTCCAATCTTCCTGACTTTAGAGTACTACACTGACTTACTATCTAGTATAGCATGATGTGGTTAACATATTGCAGTTTAAATTCAAGGATATGATCTATCTGACACTGACTAGAGTCCAGTGGAGAGGCATGCAATAAGAATAGGAGTTTTGAATGGATCAAAGAAAGTTACAAATACAATATAGGAGATGAACAGAGAGGGTGTTGTGGAGTACAACCAAAGTTGAGATAGTACTTGGCCACTCATGGTTAAAGTTTTCATCAGAATGCTAATAATTTCAGTCTTACAAAGATGCTTTATTAGCAAATGGTTCTTTCTGCTGAAGAAAAGATAGCTGTTTCTTAAACATATATAGTGTAAACTAGCTTATTCCCAAAACCTGTTTTACGATGGTTTTATCCAACATTTTTCAAATATGTTTGGTTGCAAATTGCTTTCATGTGTCTCAACAAATTCCCTAGAAAACTTTGCTCCCCTAGTGAAATGGGATGGGTATTCAACTTCAGAAACATACTGAAGTTGTATCAGAAATAATCTTTTGTTACTATAGTGAAATGGGATGGGTATTCAACTTCAGAAACATACTGAAGTTGTATCAGAAATAATCTTTTGTTACTATGTTACATTTAAAATTTTTATTTTTAAATTTATGCTTAAATTCCTATGTAGATAGCTAGAAATAATTTGTTTCAAAATAAGTTTTTTCCACTTTCAGTGTCTTTACACTATTTAATAATTAAGCAATACCTTTAGGTAATAATTCCAAATACAGATTTAGGTACCTCAGTGCCATTTGCAGTCATCATCTGGTGTCACAATTAAAAAGAATAAAGTGAAGAAGAAATGGTGTGATTGTGGCCAGATAGATCTAATCCTGGAACACAGCTAGGACAGGCTGGTGTGCCCTGACAGTGGATGGGAGGGACTAGCATTCAGGTGCTCACAATCTGACTAAAGCTATCACTTGACATTAGCGAGAAATGTTACAATTTCAAGCAATATAGTACTTTTATAAGGAAAAATGCAAATATGAGCTTAACCAAGCAGAAGATTGTCCCGAACGCAGAACACAGAATATCCTTGAAACAGTCTCTCCAGCCCCTTTCCAAGGACCTGCCTTTCATCCCAGCCTATCTTATCCCTCAGACATTGTTCCTATATGTGTTCCTGTGTTATTAAGGTGACTCTATAATCCTGGGGTCAAACTGGAATGATCTATTTCAATGAGACTTTCAAAAGTTTTTTTAATTATCAAATAATTGTAGACTTACTGTGTTATAAAAAATAGTACAAATATATACACACAGATCCCAGAAATCTTTAACAATATCCTTTATAGCTTTCATATAGATTATCATTTTGTTGCATTTGCTTCCTTTCTTTTTCTGTACAGACATTTTTTCTGAACTATTTGTAATTTTCAGACATCATGTATCTTTATCCTTAAGTACTTGATTTTTTTTTTAAGAACAAGGACATTCTTAGGTGTAGCATAATAGATTGCAAAGTGGCCAACTAGTTGTCCCATTCCTGTGTGCATGCCCTTTTGCAAGGCGATTTTGGTACTCCTCCCATCAGGAGGGAGAGTTTTCTTTTTTACCTGTTGAATATGGGTTTAGCCATATAACTTGCCTGGGTCGTAGAATATTAGACATTGATAAATGAAACATGCTTACGCTTTTGAATTTATCCTCCTTTGACATTGGCAGCATTTTCACCACTATGTGAAAAACCTGGGCTAGGCAGATGCATATGAGAGCTATAAAGCCATCATCCTCATTAGCAATAAGCCAAGTACCATCCAATGATTGTGAACCTTTTAGAGCTTTCAATGATACAACAGCCTGCTGTGACACATGTGTCATAGGTTTGCCACCATCGAACTTTCCAATGTCAGGTAGACCAGCCCAGGTAGAAGTCTTACTATCCAGCCCGTAGAAACATGAGAAAGAATAATGTCTGTGTTTTTAAACCATGGAATTTTAAGGTGGTTTGTTGCCTAGCAAAGCAAATGACATAAAAGGGATGATCTAAAAGTATGGTGTGTGTTTACATGAAAAGAATCTTTACAGTACAACTGCATTCCCATTAATCCCCTTCAGAATACCTCCATGCTTCCTACACACATATTCTATCATTTCTTTTCATGAGTGTCTTTATGAGGTGTGGTGAAAAATACAGTGAATATTGCTGCCAGGTGCCATAAAAAGAAAGGCAGGCTCTTAAAAACTGTGGTATGTCCTCGCCTACCTCATTTAGCCTGGCATGCTGTGACTTCTTTCTCTTCCCCAGAGGCAAGATACCGCAGAAGGTAAACATTTTGAATTGATTCAGGAACACTGAGGCAGTCACAAAGTGCAGCTAAACACACAGAAGAGGACTTCACTAGGTAACAAGGACAATTAGATAAGTATGTTTGAAGTGAGAAGGAATATTCTGAGAGCAGTTAAAGGCAATGTGTCTTTTACTGTAACGCATTTTTAAAAATGAGAACATTCACTGTATTTTGTGATCATACTTCATACAGAGGAAAATCACTAAAATCAGGAAATTTAACATAATGTAGTATTATCTAATCCATATTCACATTTTCTAATTGTCCTAATTTTTATAACATGTTTTCAATTTGATCTATTATAATCCAGTATGCACTGTAATTTGCTATTTTTTTTTAATATTATGAACTCTAGAACTCTTCTTTAACCAATTTTTTCTTTTATGGCTGACACTTTTGAGGAGCACAAAGCAGTTATTTTGAAGAATGCCTTTCAGTTTATGTGATGTTTTCTTATAATTAGATTTAAGTAATGTGTTTTGGCAAGAATATTACATAAATGATCTTGTGTCCTCAGTACTTCATATGGCAAGGCACAAGACACTAATCTGTCTTACTATTAGTGTTGTTAACTTTCTCACTTCCCAGTGGTATCCATTAGTTTTATTCACTGTACTCATACAACTTTCCACTTTGCTATTGTTTTCAAATAATATATTCATAGACACACTTGTTCTAAGCATACTTTCACACAACTAAAAATATTTCAGTATATATTAAACGTTTAAAAATTGTATTTTGTTGTGGTAGGAACTGTTTAACATAACATCTGCTCCTGCTATATTTTAAATTATACAAGCAAGCATACGATTGTGAGTTTGATCTCCAGTACCAAAAAATAAATATAATTTGTATTGTACAGTATTATTATCTTTAGGCACAGTATTTTCTGGAAGCAGATCATTAAAATTTATCATGCAAAAGTGAAATTTTATATCCAGTGTTTAGCAATTCCTTGCCCTCTACCCTCTGAATACCACAATTCTGTGCTTTAATTCTATTTGCCTATTTTAGATATTTCCAAGGACAGCTATATAGTATTTGTCCTTCCGTGACTGACTTACTTCACTTAATATAATGTTCTTAGGTTTATTCACATTGCAAGATTTTATTTTTCTTATCCAAACACATTTTTACCATGGTTTTAGTAAAAGGGGAAAAATAGTATTTTTGAACATAGAGTTTGCAGTATCCAGTGAATCTTTTTGCCGTAGCTCAATCTATAAATTAATCTAAGCCATCAGTAATAGTAGGTTGATACCACAGGACAGATTACCTGTCATGGAAGAAAGCTGGTTAGCAATGAGGAGTGAAGTGAAGCTCTGTTCCTGAGTCTCAACTGCATCCTTGCCTCTCTGAATCCCTGGTGTTTCATCCTCCTTATTCTCCGAGTCAATGAAATCACCTCTTTGCTTAGAGGTTCTGCTACTTGTTATGAAAAGAGTTCTGTCTACCTAATGCAACACATACATAAGTAAGACACCTTCAAATTATGCTATCAACCTAAATATTGCTAAAGTGTACAAGAATATGAGCATGGATTGCAAAGACAAGTACGGTATTTTGATGCTATCAATAGCTTAAAAAAAAAGAGAACATTTTCATACAAATTTTAGAGTCTGATTACATTGATTCTGACTGTACATTGCCGGTGGGGCTTTCTGGAATCAGATCCTGAGGTTGAGTTTGGGGTGCCAGATATTTATTAGGAGTTAATGCCTACAAAAGGAAAGTTCAAAAATAAATAGAATAGAAAGGAAACTGTGACACAGTTCCAGCAAAGCCATGAATCACCTTGCCAGTCAATGTCCTGTGTTTAGACAAAATTGCTAGTCCTTTAGAATTTCCTCCTGCTCAGTCTAAATAAGGCTGGCCTGAACAGGGTGTGAGCTTAGGCTAAGTGACTTTCTGCAGCTGGGGCTGCTCTAAAAGCAGCTGAGCACAAGCGATGTCTGCGGACTGTTGTCACCATCCCTGGGCAGTTCATCTCTGTGTCTGTAACACCCACACATGCAAAGAGTGAGCGATAGGTGTTTCCGTGAGCAAATGTATGCTGTGCTCAGTTAATTAAAACTAATCGCATGCATTTATATAGAGGTATGTCTTTCCCTAAAAAGCTATTATTAAATTTATGATGCATGTGTAACCAATGTCATCTTATAATAGAAAAATACAGCAATTGAGATTGAGTCGTTAAATGAAAAGTGGTTATTAACAAGTATGAAAATTTTCTTCCCAAGTCCATTTACTTTCTAGATTGTAAAGGAACTTTGAAAATGTTACTTGTTATTGAAGTTACTTTTTAGTTAAGTTTCAAACTTTTAAAAGAGTTTCTTCTTATTTAAAGGAAGTGGTAGTACAAAACCCCACATGATCATTTTGATATTTTGATACCAAGGTTGCTGTAGATTTATCTAGAAGAGTAAGTTGAATAATACCTTACAGAGAGGCAGAATACATGCAAGAAGAATAAGATAAATAATGGAAAATAAAAAGGGTTTTTTTTCAGTGGTAGGAAGCAGGGGCGGTCTAATAGATCATAGAGACAAGTAAGCAGTGATAACTATAAAAGATATTCTTGGAATAGATATCCCACAATTCAAACTACTGGCCTTAGTCCAGGCCTTTACTTCTAGGTCTTAAAAATGATATGTGTCTGAGCATCACAGAAGGTTTTTTTTTATTGGAAATTGCTATAACTAAGGGCAGATATGATTGGAATTTGGAAGGCAGCATATATCATTGCTAAATTGGATTGCTTATATTTATAGTTCTTCCAAAAGTACCAAACATGGAAGGTTTCTGCTTGCAACAATGCTACAATATTCTATGGTAGCTCAAAAAATATGAGAATGAGGTACTTTTGAGACTTGATTTTATTAATACAGTTTGACAAATGCACAGTATGCCTCAAAAACCGATACCCAGAAGTCTAATCAATTCATGTCATTGAGTAATATTTATCTAGGAATATATACTGAACACAAGCATTCAGGAGGTGAAATAAATAGCTACAATAAAACACCACAAACTATAGTTTAGTACAGCATGACAAATATGGACAAAATATGTACCTGTAAGAACATTATCATACACACATTATAAACGTACGTTACATACATTGTAAGTTCTACATATATGGGATAAAGATTAAATGCCAGAAAAAATTTCTATAAAATTGTGTTTATAGAATGTCACAGTAAGTTTTGGACTTAGATAATAAAAAATTATTTTCTTGTTTGAAAAGTCAGTATTTAAAACTTCATGGCTGCCTGAAATTTTAGTTATTTTGTTTTTCTCCATATTTGTAAAATTGTAAAGTATCATTTGAGCTTATATATTTGTATTAAGTAGCCATATTACTCATGAAAGTACTGATTAGGCCTTTGAGAGTAAAGTAAACAGCTCTGAGCACTGCAAACCACTTTCTAACTTTACACTATGTTGTCTTTTTTCCTTTGAAGTCTAAGATATGTCCAATCACTGCAGGGAAATGAAGTCCTACAGCCTTTTGTTGTGAAAAATACCCCACAGAGATGCTTTTGAGAGATAAGTCAGGAACTACAATTGTCCAACATAAATGAAAAGGGTCAAATGGTATTTTTGAAGATCCTTTTAATGTGCATTTAAGAAAATAAGCAATTTGTATGATGTCAAGCACCATTAATAGAACAGTTTGTGCCCTAGCTTTCATACGTTTGCTTCACTGACTTGATTCAGAAGCTTATTTGATTAAATAGTCTGTGCTCCTAAGTTGAAAAATACATAGGAGGAGTATTTACTTTGACTCAGCTTAGCAGCATGGTGCTGAAAGTAGAATATTATGCCATGTATTAAGAAATTTAGGGTCAGCCATCAAATCATCAGACACTATACTGCTATCATAAATAATAATATTTATAATAACAATAATGGTAATGGCATTGATAATGTCAAGACTAAAATTTAAAATTCCAAAAGAAATGACAACAGATATAATGGTTAGAACTATAAAAACTGATTTAAAAAATCTTGCACATTAGACCTGACTTTTTATTCCAAAGTTGATAATATAAAGAAGCCTAAACTGATAACCATTCTTTTAAACAGATGAGACTCAATAACAGAGGGGAACAAAATTAGTGTAGCCTTTGGGTTTAATGTAAGATTTGATAGAAATTGAGGAATATCAAAATAGAGGTAGTTATCTTGATGAATGAAATAGTTTCAGAATGGCTAATAGGAAATCTTACAAAACTGGAGAATCTGTAACATTTGACACTGGTTAAAAAGTTACTATTTTCTGCTATTTGCCATACATCAAGATATTTCTAACCCTGATAGAAGATATAATGTATTTGGCCAGCACTGTTAAACTGACTTGAGAAAAGATTTATATGCTCTGTGAAAGCAAATAAAATTATAAATTCAGGGCAAGAGATATCAAAATATTTCTTTGAAATAAACAAAAGATACACATTTGAGACTAGGTCTCATGAAAAATTGACTATAAAGGTAATTTCTCCAAACTGAAGATATATGGAAGCAGTGATTTGGAAGGACCCCAAATGTCACTGAAACAATATGGCCTTGAGAAGACAGAAATTGGACAGATGGAACCATGCAAATGTCACCACTGGAAATCTGAACAGGAGGTGACTGATGTAATGAAAGCAGCTTGTAACCAGAAATCTCAGGACCTGACTTATTGTACATTTCTGGTACATGAAGTTCATGGCAGCACTTAAGAGTTGTTGCAGGATATTGTGAGTAAATCATAAAAATGCTGGATTTAATCGTACGTTAAAGCAAGACATAACTGTAAATAACAATATTATAAATCCACTAAACTTTCCATCAACGTTTTACCTACTTTCTATAAATGATTGGCATCAGTTTTGTTATAGAGTGTGTATGCATTGAGAGAGAAAATCTTCATTATAGAGTCTCAGGGATTTTACTGAATAAATAAACAACTGAAGATGTTATTTGCCTTTAGAGATTGCTTGCTCCAGCCCTGCTCATCCTTATACCTCCTCTTTGCACCTCGAGTTTCATGTCTTTGCTAATGCTGTCTGCATTTTCTGGCATCCCTACTTCTCCATTTCTATACAACCGACTCCGCACATCTCATCTTCCTTTACGAACCATTTCTGACCACCCCAGCCAGACATCTCTTTCTTGTCAGACCTCTGTATTCATAAATCACTTCTGGCTTCCTTGCTTTTGGCCTCGTGTTATAGCTGATTATCTAAGTATAGAATTGCCTACTAAAATGTTAATTCCATAAGAAAAGAGTTTTACCAAAATCATTTGTATTTTTTTCTGCAGCAAGTAGTTAAATGTCTTGTACATGCCTAAGCATTTGTTAACTGAATAAGTATATCATAGTCTATTTTCAAACAATTAATAAATTATGAAATTTAATTGATTCCACTTACAATTTTTTTTGTTATTTGTAGTATTTATAAAGATGTAGGCTGCCTCTGCTTTTGTTGCTTTCTGCCAGGTTGTGGTAACCATGTAGCACATGATAGCTAGCTAATTAATATTACCCAATTATTAATTGCTACTATAATTAATTAGGTAGCATTAATTAAAACTGTTTAATTAATACTTTTGGCTCCACTCTGAAGTTTATCAGTTCTTTTATTAGCTCAGCCTATTTAAACATGTATCAAGGTACTAAGCTGCATCTTTAAGAAAAAACCTAGTAACATTTTTAGAACCAAGTTAAATTTTAAAAGAAATTTTTACTTCCAATATTTTGTGCAAATTGAGAATGTAGATATATTTGTGTGACATGCACACTATTTTTAAAAAGGTAAAATAATTGCCAACATTTTACTATTCAGAAGAATTCACATTAAAGTTAAAACTTGCTTTCTTGACTTCTTGAAAAACCAGACCTGACAATAGCCATCCTTATTTTTGCAGAGTGACAATTTTTTAGATTGGAATATTGGGTTGGAATATTACTGGTGGCTGTAGACATGTGATGTGATCTAGTTTTGAACAGTCACACCAGGCTCTTTTCACTCATTTATATTCCTTATCTGACTAATTTAGGCTGTGAAGTTTGTCCTTATTTTAAAGTTCCTTTTGAAAAAGAATTTTGATGGATTGATCAAGATGTGATATGTGGATGTTCCAATTCCTCAATATGAATGTAATTATTATGTGTCACAAATACATACTAACTTTAAAAAGAGAAAAAGGAGATGGTAGAGGAGATGATAGAAAGTAATAAGTAATAAGTGTCACTTTTCAGACTGCTCTGTGAACGACTGTGAGCACAGTTCTCCACTGTCTTTCAGTTTAATGGGGTTTGAGATGAACACAAGGACCTATGACTCGTCACATCCACAACACAGGGACCTGGATCCTTCAGTGATACTGTACAAAAACTGGTCTACTAACTTGAATGCCCTTGACTTTTATGTGAGCAGGAAATATACTGCTAAGGTAAAAGTTTACTCATTTAGTTTCCTTGGCATGGCAAGCAGCCTGTGTTTAGTAACTCAGAGTGCTGATGACTGGTAGCTGTGTAGTGGCAGTTCCATATGAAGGTGTCTGATCCTTGGTAACAGAAGACACGTATGTAGAGGGAGGGTAAGAATGAATGACTTCTCTTACCTGGTAGTGCTATTGATTCTGTTATGAAGAGATACATTTGAAACTTGGAATTAAATTCAATGTATGATTAAAGAGTGCCTGGTATGCAGAGCCTTATAAATAAAATTCAGTAGTAGAAAGAGGTGAAGGAGGGAAATGTTGGGTCATCCCTGACTTTTAAAAATGCTTTCTACTCGGAAGAGCCCTATCATTAACATCAACAACATTCTTTTTCAGAGAACCTGCTTTAATGCTTTCAGTTCATCTCCAAGGTCAGTGGAATGATTTTGAATTCCTCTGCTAGTTTTACTGAAATTTGTTGGAGAAAAAACTCCTCAATTTCAACTTTCTTGTGCAGCTGTGAAGAGCCCTGGGTTAATCACACCAACCCACTTTTGCTTTTATGAATCATTAGGTTGAAAACAAATTTAACTTAAATACTTATGTGTGCCATGGCTTGCATATTAATTTTAGGTCAAATATTGAAGTTATGAAATTATTTATTTACATACAATATGATTTTAACTACCTATTTATTTGCTAATGATACACTGGTACTGACATAATCATTGTACACCGAACAATCATAAGCACGTGTAAGATTTCTAACATGATTTTTTCCTATTTCATGTGTGCCATCTTTGTTTTTTTTATTTTAAAGAGAAAAAGGCACAGAAAAATCAAAGAGCAATCAAAAATACAAAAAAGCAACAAAAGTCAAATGACAAAAAACTCCAAACACAGACAAATAAACAAACCAACCAGTAGTGATATAAGGTTTCAAAACAAGATGATAAGAATTTATCCATGGTTGCTATATTGTATATCATTATCCTCAAAATAGTTGCTCAGGTTGCCAGATACAGGCATACAACATTGATCAAACAATATGATTTCCATTGCCAACATGATTTTTAATTGACTGGAGATTAGTTTTTATAATTATCCTGTTTTGCTGTTGTTGTTGTTGTTAGGTGCTAGAGACTGAATCCAGGGCCTTTTGTAGGTTAGGTAAGCGCTGTATCACTGAGTTACATTCCCAGCCCTCAGTTGATCTTTAAAGTATTCATTCAAGAAAGTCTATATGGGGAGAAGGCTTTCTTCTTTGCTTTCTAGGGGATAGGTTGCTTCAACTTTGGGGGTAAAGACAAGGAAACCAATCTATTCTCATTTTTTGTGCATTGTACATTCATAATTAAGTAATATATGTAATGGCCTAAAAGTTCCATTATAAGTGTACTTTCACATAGTTTGCTTAATGTAGTTCACTTTATGTCATCATTTTCAGGAACAGATTGCAATGAAAACAGAAAATACAAGAAACCTTTTATATGTGATACTCAGATGGAAGCATCTTGTACTTGTCAAATTGAGAGCCATCTTGCCGCTGAATCCATTACATATTAAACAACAATGATGCTAGCAGTGAGCACTGCTGTAATGCTAGAACTCAAAAAAGACCTGTGACTCTTAGAGGGTCTATTCACCATTCTACCCTTCATTAGAATTTTCTCCACAATTTCTGCTGAAGAAGTATACCCGGCCTCAAATAATCTTACCTCTTAGGTCATGCTTGGAGTAACTATTCACAACAGGAACAAACAGTTGATTTAAATGCAACCAATCAAATTATCTGACTATTTTGTTTGAACTATGAGCTATAGCAACTGAATTGGACAGTTGCTCCAACTGTTGTTAGAAAATGAATAGAGTGAATGATTATACTAAAGAAAAGGGCTCAGGGTTTATTAAACAGGTGCTTAAATATTAGTTCTGTCATCAGTAAATATGAATTGAAAAGTCTTCTGGACCTAAGGACAAAGTTGGCTGGCTTCCCTATTCCTTATTTCTGCAGTTGATATTTCCTTCCAGAAGCAGAATGAGCAGCTTCAATTCCTAAGGCATCTCCTTGCCTGCACTTCCTATGGAATGGGCATTCTGCACAGAGAACAGACAATCCTGCAGGGGAGAAGACATCTGGGTTTGTGGGCAGGACAGGTCCCAAAAGAAAAGGAATCAAGAAGATCCTGGATTTGAACTGCACAGGTTCCCTCTTAGTTTATCAATCAAAAAAGTCACAGTGGAAAAGAAGTGACAGCAAACGTACAGACTGAGTGTACTTATTTCCTGACACACTAAGCACAGAACATTTCCAGCTTTGCAGGCCAAAGCAGAAGGTTGGGGAGGACAAGGGGTATATTTTGCTTACATGGCCTTGAAACTAGTGTTATAAGATAGTGTTCGGGGGTAATAAGGATTAAGAGTCTGCAGAGAGAAAGAGTGAGAGCAAGAAGGGGACAGACAGCAGACAGAAATTGTGAAGAGATAACTCTTAATATCCCTATTCCCATTCCATTAATGCCCCCTGTGAAGGTTGAGTAATTGTGTCAACTTGAGGAAGGGAAGCCCAACTAAACTGGCTCAGTAATTCCACATGCTAGAGTATGGAAGACCTACCCTACGGTGGTTTGTCACCTGGGTGGTAAAAAGGGGAAATGAAGAAGGATGAATTGGCTTCTGTTTCTTCAGAGGAGTTCCAGTCTTTGCCTTCCCCATAGATATCATATCCTGGATTCCAGTGCAGATTCTTCAGCTCTGACACAAATCCTTCAGCCTTCTGGTATAGACTCTTTAGCCTTCCATTGCAGACCCACTGGCCTTTTGCTACAGACTCACACAAGACCCTGCAGTGAGCACCAGACTTCTGACTAAATTCTTCTGTCTCAGGTGTGCAAACAGTTCCTCTGCACTCTTCCACACCTGACTCTCTTGGTGGCCATTATAAGCCAATCTTACAGATTCTTGTATATTTGTATATCTTGTATTATGTTTGTTTCTCTAGTAAACATTGACTGATACATCTGTCTTCTCCTTATGATTTCGTTTGGAGTCACCCAAATACTTGTAATAAACTCTATCATTTATTTTAGTTAAGGCTTTTTTCCTTTTAGCTAACTCATACTAAAAATGAACCTTTAACTAAAGGTATATTATGTGCTAAATATTGGGGTGTGTACCTGATAATATTTAGTTAATTGGGTGAAAGATTGATGTATCGTAATGGATGCAAGTAAAAGTTGAGTAATTAAATATATTTAAAAGAGTTATCTTTTGAATAACCCTCTAATCTTGTCCCAATATAGACTTCAATTAGTCACACAGAATATGGTAAAGAACACTTAGAAGTTTTTCCTTAAATTCTCACACGTGAAGGAAAATTATTAAATACTTTCTTCAGAAAAGACACAATTCCACAGAACCACTGTTAATACATTTGTTGTACTTCTAACATTTATTTGACATTATAAAATGGTCAAGTGCAAAGAAAAAGAACATGCTTTTAGACTGAGCCATATGAATTTTTCTTTTTTGTAGGTTAAAGTGGTTGAACATTGGCAATGTCATATGTATTCACCTCATTGCGTGTCATAACAGTGTTAGTGGTTTTTTGTATCTGAGAGAAGAGGGTTTTTTTCAAATATGCAAAGAACTGTGTAGACTCTAGTCTACATGTAGGAAAGTGGTTTTAACATTAGTTTATAGCTTAGTTGCACCTTATCTGTGTAAAATAGGAAATAAGACATTAAAATTTTTTTCAAAAATATTAAATTTCTTCAATTTTAAAATTCTGAGATTACAGCAATTTGAGTGCTTGAACTACCTTTTCTCTTAAAATGATGTTATTGCAGATGATACTTTGGGAATTTTCTTACAAATTATAATGATGGGAAATGTACAGTAGCCATCACTATCAATCTCTTCTTGGTTTTTTACTAGTCTCTGAAATTCAAGTGTTCAGGACCCACTCAAGGGTATGCAAAGCAATTGGAAGCAGAAGACACAAATATAGAGAAGTAGAAAAAGTTGAAGGCTATCTAGGCTATTCGTTCATCACGAATTCTTCATTCTTTCATTTATTTATGCAGTGACTTGTTGAGCAGTACAGGTTCTTGGCTGACTTCAGAGGACAAGATCTTCAGAGCTTGTTTATCTCCTTTTATTATTGCACTTTTGCTTTATTTGTTGAAGAGGAATAAAAACTTTGCCTTGTCATCCACTTGGGGTTAGTGATCAATGTCTGTTAAGTTCATCTCTCCTAAAGTTGAACAAGAACAATGAGGAGGAAGTGACCATTATATCTCTGCTTCCACCTTCTTTCAACACAAGTGCATGTTTGATAATTGCAAAAGTTTCTGGAGTTCTTTAATGAGGGTGTCTTAAAATTCTCAAAATACTAGAACTATATGGTAGAATAGACATGAAGACTATTTCACTTTGTTTCACTTGAACAACATAGAAAGGAAGAAACTTGCTTTTAACTTTCAAAATGCCTTCATCTTGCCTGTGTGAATCCTCTTTCCTTGATTTTTAAAAAATTTTTATTTTAAAGAGGGTATAATTAGACACAACAAAACAGAACAAAACAGAACAAAAGAAAACAATGTAAGAGACATAAATTTCAAAGCAAGACAATCAGAGATCTTCACCATCTATCATATTGTCT
The DNA here is from genome assembly GCA_004027295.1 of Dolichotis patagonum. NCBI lineage: Eukaryota > Metazoa > Chordata > Mammalia > Rodentia > Caviidae > Dolichotis > Dolichotis patagonum. The sequence continues at coordinate 141,506 of PVJX010001712.1, forward strand.
TTTGTTTTCTTCCAAATAGTTGTCCCTATCTTCACATACAGAGAATTTGCATGAAACAACATAGTATAGAACTGATCTGAACAGGATGAGGAAGGCATTTTAGTTCTTGAAGACCAGACAATAGAGAAGCCAACAATGGCTGCCATAGTGTTTCTCATTCTCTTCAAAATAGCTGTCCATACCTTCATGTATGTTGAACTTAAACAAACAAAACAGGCAAAAATCACTCTGAAAAAAGAATAATAGTATCACTGGACTTCACATCATGATGCTGTGGAATCAGCACTGGGTACCTTAGTGTCTCTTTTTCTTCAAAGTAGTTGTTCATTTTTATCATGCATTATATAATCAGTTCTCATAAACTGTTTATAGGTTCTATACATGCATGAGTCTCTTCATGTATTTCTATCCTTTCTGTATTAGAGCAAAAAACAAAACATAGCAAGACAAAACAAAACAAATTCCTATAAAAACATGAAATGAAAAAGTCATATAAAACCATAGTACAAGGTGATCTACAATGGTTACTATGTTGTCTCTTGTTTTCTTCAATAGAATTGTCCATATCATCAGGCATAGTATAATTGAATATAGCAGTACATAACAATATTAATAAAAACAAAACATTGTAGACAGTAAAACATCAAAATCAGGTAATAATTAAACCAGAGTGGGTATCCTAGTGAATCTTGTCATCTTCAGTGTAGTTGCCTATACTCTCAGACTTGATACTATCAATAATAACAGATTTGAATAAAATCTGTCAATATAAAACAGCAATCTAACAAACCAGATTCAATTAAGATCAGTCTTGATAGAACAGTGTAAGTTATACAGGGTGTCAGAATAAGTTAATAGGAAATTAAGGACGATTACCCTACTATATCCTGCTATTTTGGTGATAGTTGTCTGTGCCCTCAAATCTAGTACAAGTAGACAAACTGGAACAGATTATAATCCATCTAAACAGAGTGGTGTGAGTAATGTGGGTTTTAGATCCTGATACACTATTAACAATATCCTTTGCCTTGTTTTTTTTAAGACTATTTCACCTCCCCTTTCACTCCCACAGGGTGCTGTGCATTTTGGGTCCAACCAAACCCCTCAGTTTTTAGATTGGGGGGCAACCTACTATTTACCTAAGTGGTTCCAAACCTTCTCACTCCTGGACTTGATCTCAAGTTGTATTCCTTTACCTACAAAAGCCTCAAGGTTCTCCTTCGTTATAGCTGAGTAGTTTTCAACTGCATGTAAGTATCCTGTCTTTCCAACCTATCTGCAGGTATTGGTCGAGTTGCCCTTATTTCTTTCTGGTTCCCTGTCACATAGAGCATTGTTTTCTCATATTTGATTTTTAGTCCATAAACCCTTTTTCAGGTTAATTATATTTCCTATACCGAGCATCTTGGTGGACCCTACCTCCTTATCTACTCTGTTTTTTTTTTGTTTTTATTTTTTTTGGCATATCAAAGGCCATCTATGTTAGAGATTATAGCCAACCTTTTCTGCCTCATTTCTGCTATGCTATTTTTCTGCCATTGGTTGTCTAATTTTCTCCTTCATTCCACTGTCTGCCCCATTATTGAGGTCTGTCTGCCACTGTTCCTGAAATCCTGGTATTTTTTTTCTCTCTGTCTAGAATGTCCTTCAGTATTCTCTGTAGGGTTGGATTGGTGTTCACAAATTCCCAGTTCCTTTTTGTCATGGAAGCATCTTGTTTCTCCATTAACTTCTAGAAACAGTTTTTCAGGGTACATCAATCTGGTTTGGAGGTTATTTTCTTTCAGGGCTTGTAATAATTCTTTTCAAGCTTTTCATGATTTGATGGCCTGTGTCAAGAAGTCTGCCATGATTTTGATGAGTTTTCCTTTATAGGTGTTCAGTTTCATTTCTCTGATGTCTTTTAATATTCTATTCTTACACTGAATTTTTGGGATCTTGATTATTATATGTCTGGGTGTAGCTCTGTTTTGGTTGTAGGTGGCTAGAATTCTGTATGCCTCATATCTCTGAATATCATTTCCTTTTCCTATGCTTGGGAAGTTTTCCTTAATTATTTCTGTGAATATCATTTGTAATTCCTTTGTTTTTACTCCTGCTTCTTCATTCACAGTTTTTATTCTTAAATTATAGATCCTCTTGTCATCTTCTAGCCTTTGTATTATCACTGCCTGTTTCCTTGTTATTTTTAAGAGATCTTTCCTTTCATGATCACACATTGCAAACCTGTCATCAAGTTTTGATAGTCTATCCTTAGTTTCTTTCAAGTAGTTTTTCCAGCTTTCAGTGGAGTTTTTAATTTCCTGTTAATTTCTTTGAATCTGCTTCATGTATTCTAGGTTTTCTTTATATTCTTCTTCGAATGTTTCTCTCCTTTTTTGGTGTTCCTTCATTCTTCTGTCTGTGTCTTCTTGAGAGGTGCTTAGCATTCCTTTTATTAATCTACTTATATCTTGCTTTACTTGAATTAATATTTCAGTTTTGAGCTCATCTTTGAGGTCTTGAAGATATCTCTTTTTGTCTGCTGATGCTGTGTTTGATGTTTCATGTTTGCTGCCCTCAGTCTCTTTTGTATTTACCTCTCCTGGATCAATATTCTCAGGGTTGGGGGCTAGGGACTTTTTCTTATTTCTTTCTCTTGTCATGTTTTTGGTTTCTTCCATACAAGTGTATGGTGGAGGTCCCAGCCCCTTTCCTTGTTGGTTACAGTTCTTCTGGAGTGTGCTGGCTAGGGGTTTCTGCCCTCTCCAGTTTGCTGTTAGTCACTGAGGTGAAAGCAGGGGCAGCATATGCTGGCCCCTCCCCTCTGGGCCAGTCAACCTTCGGGGGACTGGTTCAGGATGACTTATTGGGTCCCAGCCAGGGGTGTGACGCAGGCCAAGCAGATCTCACCAATCTGCTCTGGGAAGAGAGCAACCAATTGAAGTCACTGCCATTCCTAGTTCAGGCTCATCCTGCCCGATTCCAACATGTTGTTCAGTTGGTCGTTCCTTTCCCATGGGAGAGTATTATTCCCAGCACTCACTGTGGGTTAATGTAGGTCCCTCACTGGCTCCATACTCCATTAAGCTCTCTGACCTCCAACTTCAGTGTGGCTGCCACACAATTTCAGGCAGCTCCAGGCGAGTCGCAGCAGTGGGATTTCGGGCTGCTCTGGCCAGTCACTGCAGCACAAATTCAGGTGGCTTGGTGAGAGTGCCGTGACCACTAATCTTAGCTTCTTTAATGGTGTGCCCGGGACTGTGTGTTTGACCAGCTCTTTTCCCTTCAGTTTCTTCCTGGGTCAAGAGAATCCATCTCCCTCTGTCTGGACCTCTCCAGGATGTTTTATTCTGGCATCTATGTTGTCTCTCTCAGGGAGGCTCTATCCTGCTGCTTATCAGTCTACCATCTTGAACTACTCTCCTTGATTTTTTTTTTTCAATCGATTTTCCTGTGTTCTCCATTTTGTTTCCCATATCTCTTTCATGGGATGCAATGTCTGTCTATTTTCGTACCTCCAATTCTTTGTTGTGATGTGAGTGCTTCAGGCTTTGGTTTTATACAATCTAGAGATGTATGGAAATGATTTTTTTGCTTTAAGTATGGGGGAAAATTAAGATTCTTCAATTCTGGTTCAGTCTGGTCTCCAATGTGAAGATGGTTGATTTACTCAGTAAGGGTACCTAAGAAACAGTAAGAATTACAATTTTATAAGCAGTTCAGCTTTATGTCAAAGGCATATCTTTTCTAGTACCATGATTTGGCCTTGCCTATTACAAAACAACAACATCAATGAATATAGTTATATTACTAAAATTGTTTGACTTTCTTAGATCTGCTTTCTTTAAACTACACTACTACTGAATTGGCAAGTGCCTTTTTCTATCCTGTAGGGAGTATTAACAGTTCCAATTAGTTTCCATTAGATTCAAAATCTCCTGGCTGATACAAGTAGAATAGAGAAGTGGTATTGCCAGTTTATCTTACCCGTCAAGCTATAGAAACGCTGTTAGGCATGGTGATATAGAGAACAATGTGTAGGGCCAAGTATCAAAAAACTCATACTTTACATAGAGTATGTAAGTAGTATATGTATGTATAACATAAAAATATATTACATATATCCAGGGTTCTCATGTTTGCTAGACAAATATTCTGCCACTGAACCACCAATATAATTATTACAAAATTTATATCATCTTGTACCAAGTAGCATATTAGCCAAAAAAATCAAATTTTAGTACTCAATAAAAGAAATTATTGATATTAAGGCAACTTTAAAAAGTCATACAAGATTGATTTATGATGATTTGTGAAGTATTGCCACTCTTGTTAGTCTCATTTGATACTTGTGCGTAGGCAGTAATGTGGATATTCTTACTTCATTTTACATATAGAGCACAGAAAGCTGAAATAGCGTGGTCCCATTTACTTGGAATTAGTCAGGGTTCTCCAGCATAGTGGAACTAAATAGGAAGGAGATTCCCTTCCCTCCTGCCCTCCCTCCCTCTCTCAATCTGAGATTTATTATGGGTATTGGCTCATGACATTATGGAGTATTAGAAATCTTTCTATCCACCATCTATAAGCCAGAGAACCAGGAAAGCCAGTGGTTTCATTCAGTCTGACAGATACCTGAGAAGATGAGGATTTGATGGTGTAAACCCTAGTCTAAGTCTTAAGACCCAAAATTCAGGAGTGCTAATGTCCAATGGGAAGAAAAATGAATACTCTCTTTAAGAGAGAGTGCATAGGGATTCACTCTTCCTCTACTTTTCTTCTTTATTTACTTTACTGACTCAAAGGTAATCTCCACAGAAGACAGAAATGTTTTACCAGCTCTCTGGGCATTCCTTAGCTAAGCCAGCAGATACACAACTACACATCACCCCTAGCTTCTGAGAGGTAAAACTGTCAAGGGAACTTGATGTCCAGATTCTGTGATATGGCTTTGGGGGTCATTCCATGAACCTCAGCCTACATGGTCCTACAACCCTCTCTATTAAATCTGTAATAATTTCCATGCTCTTTCAGTTAGTGAGAATAGATTCTGCTTTTTCCTATCAACTCCTGACTGACAGAGGGAAGCAAGTCTTTCCTGAACTTTTAAAGTTTGAGAAAGACTCAGTGGTAACTGATTATTACCTATTCCTAAAATATTTCATTATTGTCTTAGTATATAGTGTGAAGATTTGAGGAAGAAAAAAGGGAGCTGTCATAATGTTTGATAAGTATGTAACCAGGAGGACAAACCATTGAATATTTTGTGAAATTGGAATAAAAATGTGTTCTTTTAAAAATATTGTTCATGAAACTGTTGTACACATCATGGTGGCATTTTGTGATTCATAAAAGTGTGCTAAAAATACAAATAAGTCCTAATATAATGTGAAAATCACATCTATTCATTATTTTTTCTAGTCAGTGACTCAAATACTTTCCAAAACCAGAACCCTCCCGCTGAAGCTGAGTCGTAGTAAAAGCTGTCTGCCTTAAAGTCTCTAAATAAAAGTTTCCTGGGTTACCTCTATAGATTGGAAAATTTGGGGGAATTTCCGTAGTTACTGGACCATACCCGTATAACTGTTGGTCTCCTTTCTTGTCATTATTGTTAAGTATTATAAGTTTGTCATACTACTTTCAAACACTTCTAGTGCCTACTTTTAAGCTCATTTTGATGTTATGTATTTTTAAAAGTACTTAGTGCAGGGCCTGTGTGAACCTGCAAGACTTATTTGTATTAATGTTTCTCAAACTGGAGACTCACTTAGCAGGTGAGAGTAGAGCCTCAGTTTCTACATCTCTAACAATATCCCACAGGATGCTAATGTCTCTGGTCTGCAGCCTATGAGTTGGATAAAAAATAGTAATGAATTAATGTTTAAAAATCTCAACAATGTTCTTTTTAAGATAGCCACAATTATTTGATCTATTATCACTCTAATTAAGAGAAATCATGTGATACATCACTTAACCCAGTCCCTATGCCAACTCCAGATAAATATTTATAAAGGGAGTAAGGAAGCATAGAAATTAAGATAGTTATTGAAAATATTGATAGGAGTTTTGCATTGTGGGATATGGTTTTATTTCTATGTTACATACAGAGTTTACTTACTAGTGTGGGCTTTGGAGGTAATAAGATTTGAATTTAAATCTTGCGTCTAGCATATTCCTTTTTGTATACAAACCTATTTTGTAACTGTACTTTCTTCTTTCTTGTTTGTTTTGGGAGGGGCACTGGTACATGCTAAGCAAGTGCTCTGACCACTTAGCTACACCCTCAGCCCTCAGTTTCTGCATCCGATGTCAGAGTGCTGCCAGTTTAAGTAGCATAGCACAAACTAAGTGCTTGATAGAGTGCCTACACATAGAAAATGCTCAAATTCTACCTGTTTTATTATCTTCAATGAGCCAATGAGTTGGGATCCAACTTGATTGTGTTTCTTACTGGAATAGTGAATTTGACAAAAAGTCTACTGACTAACTGGTTGATAAGGTAGCCTCATGAAAACTAGTTTGGTACCGTGATCCTCAGAGCATTATCAATTAAATTGATAATTGCATACTAAGTATTTCACCTGAAACAAATTGCAAGTAATAAAGTGAAAGAAGTTTTATTTTCAGATTCTTATACTTGGAAGTTGTCACATTTGCAACTTTAGGCTTAGATGTTTTGGTACCAGAATACTTATTTTTGCCACTTTTTATGAATCTATAAGGAAAATAAAGTATGTACATTTTGTCTTTATGAATATTTAGCTGTGTAGTTGCCTTCAAGGTTTGTGATAGATTCTATAAACATACAGATTAATATTCAACACATTAAATGTTCTGTACTTATCCAGCATGTTAGACACTTTCATTTCAACCCCAGAAATTTTTTTCCAATTGAAGAGGCATTTGTGCACTGTTCACATCTGTAGAATCCCTAACACTGTATTTATGTAAAATTACACTTCAGTATAATTGCCTATGTAATTAACATTCAGGAAGAAATTATTTATTCAGGAGCACATTTCACAATTCAATTTCAGTCTGTGACAAAGAGGCTTTTAAATGTTAATCTTAGGAAAGAAAATGGAGCAAATAGTAAAGGCAGTGGATAAATACAAGAGGCAGCTATTTACAGCGTAACATTTTCCCTCACTGGGAATTACTTATTTTTCAGCAAAGAATCTAAGCATGTTTAAAATCTCACTGGGAAATACGGAGTTGAATTGTGTGTGTGTTAAATGGTTTCACATCAGGCAACCAAATAAAAGAATAAAATGGTACCAACTTTAGTTTGATGTTGAAGCATTAAGACAGACAAAGAATAAACATGCATTATGGTGGAACTGGAGAATGATCAAAACGTAAGAGGCTATTTCCTTAGTTTCAACTCTACAGAAATTTTTAATTTTGCTTAATAATTCTTTCAAAATTTATGAACATGCTCTATACTAACTTTTCCTCTAGTCAGCTAGCTTTTACAGTACCACATCATAACATCTCCTGAAAAATAGAAAAAACTAGTTATTCCACATTCCCATTATTGGTAGGACTGGTGCATGTATGGGGGGGCAGGTATAAAGAACTAGAAGCCTTATCATCTACAATTTGTATGTTTCTTTTATAATTATAAAATATTACACTTGGAATAAGATTTGAGAATTTGGTAAATACTCAAAAAACATAAAAAGTTGTGGGCACGTTATTTTCTAGCCATATTTACGATAAAAATTAAAAATTTTTAATAACTATTCTGAGATGTAATTTTAGTGAGTTGAGTTTGTTTAGAAAAAGTAAATCCCCATGCAGATTGATTTTGGATGTTTTTCCTACACAAAGTAAAATAACATCTATGCTTATGTAATCATAATACAAAAATTCATTGTCATTGCTACTACCTTAGTACATGTTGCCAAGATCTCTCATTTGTATCATTATTTCTTACTAGGGTCCCTATTTTCACACTAGCTCAATTGCCCAATAGCTTTAAACTTGACTTCGACTCTAGCCATAAACTTTCACCGCACATCTTTCTACCTGCCTGTTGTGTGCATTGGCTTCTCCTTCCCGTTGCCCCTACTATTCTGAACAAACTCATCATTCCTCTATCCAAGGTGCCTCTTGTTGGTGAGGTGCCATTTCCTGTCACTTCTTGGGGACACCACTGTAGACATCTTCCATTCTCCAGCATCATCACTTTCCCCCTCTCCATCGGATCCTATATATGAGTGTGTCTACCCAACCTCCCTCCTGAAACTAACCCTTTGCTTTGCTCCCTTCTACAGAAAAAAATCTCTCACAATTTATAATAATAAATATTCTTCAGTTATTTTAGTCATGCCAAACCAATTCCAGCCAGGCCAATACTCACTGCTATTTCAGTGAGGCTATTGTTTTAAATCTAAGTTTATCAGTGATCCCCGTATTGCAAAATTTAACAATCAATTCTTCACTCTCACCTTGGTTGAGCCATAGGCCCAAGTTGGCACAATCGATCGTTCTTTTCTCCTAGAAACATTATCTTCAGTAGGCTTTGGGATACCACAGTTTCTCAGGTTTTATCCTACCTCACTGGCAGCTCAGATTTCTTGATAAAAATACCATTGCTTCCTTACATTTTTCCAGTTTTGGCTCAAATGCCTCACCTAGTTCAGTCTTCCTGTTCTACAATATTAAAATGGCCATCCACAATGATGCATTCTCTCCACTTCTTTTTCTTGTCTCCCTAGCACCTGGCATTTTCAGCCAGATACACTCTGCTTCATTTATTTACTTATCAGGTCACTGTCTCCTCTACTGAAATAGTAGCTCCATGAGATCAAAAGATTGGTCTAATTGTTTATGGCTGTACCTTCTATTCCAGAAATAGATGATAATTAAATTTACTCAGCGAATGAACAGATGTCATTTGCTTACTTATGACACCAAAATGTTCTATTACTGCACCTGTGATAAAATTCAAATGTTTACCATGGCCTTCGGGTTCTGTGTGCTCTGCCCATTCCTTTCTCTTTAACTTCTTGTGTTTTCTCATTTTTAGTTCCTGAAATGTACCAAGCTCTTTTCTGCTTCAGTCCTGATGCTGTTCTGTATTCCAGGCACACCACTCCATCTTTTTTTGCATATCTAATCCTGCAATGGATCAACTATCAGCTCCTCAGAGAGGCTTTGCTTGGCCTTTGTATTTTGTATTTTTTTTGTATTATTCTACTACTATAACTTTTTTGCTTCATCCATATCTCTGAGTTCTGATAACAGTTTTGCTGTTCTAATTGAATATAATTCACAGGCTATAAATTTGTTCTTTTAAACTGTATAACTTGGTGAATATTAGTATACACATAAAGTTGGGCCATCATCACCATTAATTTCAAAATATTTTTACCATCTTACAGAGAACACCTGCATCCATGAGCAGTCATTGCTTCATTTTCCCACATCTAATCTACTTTCTGTCTCTATGGATTTGCCTCTTCTAGACATTTCATATAAACTAAATCATATGTCTGCCTTTTTTCACTTAGCATGATGTTTTCAAAGTCATTAATGTTGTAGCATATATCACTACTTTCCTTCTTATGCTTAAATAATATATCTTTGGAAGCAAGAGCATCTCTTGAGATCCGTGCCATGCTGGAACTTAGGGCACCGAGCCAACCAGTAAGCAGCCTGCCACCCTGGAAAGTGACTGTGGTCTGAGGAGCCGCGGCCATCCCAGGGCAGGGAAACCAGAAGCAAGAGCGTCTCCTGAGATCCGTGCCATGCTGGAACTTAGGGCGCCGAGCCAACCAGTAAGCAGCCTGCCACCCTGGAAAGTGACTGTGGTCTGAGGAGCCGCGGCCACCCCAGGGTGGGGAAACCAGAAGCAAGAGCGTCTCCTGAACTGTCACACATGTTCGGGTTCCAATGAGACACAATGTAGTGGATAGAGCCAATGGTGGTGGAGCAAAAAAAGCATGGTAGGACTTCTGAGTATGTGTGATAGCTCAAACAATTTTTTTTCTTTTTTGTCAAAAATGAGATATTATAGTGCCCATTGTTCATTTTCTGTTATTCGGTTCAGAAAGCCCTGTAATTCTTTCACTCTATGTATGGCTTAATACTATTGTGTTATGTTTGATATTATTGTATTTGAAACTATGCTCAACTATAGCAGAGTAAGAGATATGGTGTTAGATACTGTTGATGTCCAGTTGACT